>JAVMKO010000007.1:59974830-59992330 GCA_032164245.1 Sternotherus odoratus | reverse complement strand
ACAAAACCCCACTGGTATAGCTATAATAGCCTTGTTCTTTGATTCAAACAATGAATATGGAATATGAGATATGAATTGGATTATGATGGTCTAGATCTAAAATTAGAAGCAGTAGAGCCTAGGGCTATAATCACAAAGAAATGTCTCATGCACACGTATGCTAACCACTGAATAATTTTATTATGGTTTTGCTCCTGATTTACAAAGAAAATGGAAACATGATAACAGTGAGATTAAGACTAGAAAATATAAGCAAAATGCCAGGAGCTGGGACTGGACGACAGAGGATGGATCACTCAATATATTGCCCTGTTCTGTTCATTCCCACTGAAGCATCTGGCCACTGTCAGAAGATATTGGGCTAAACAGACCATTCATCTGACCCAGTATGGCTATTCTTTTGTTCTTGTGTTAAAGATATATAGTACAAGCATGAAAAAAGCCTTTACTATATATAAAGATTCTATACCATACATAGATCACACAGGATAATTTACTTCAGCCCTTTATTCAGCCCTATAGCATGTGATAAATTTATAACAATTAAATGTGAATGAATAAGAAAATGGCATTTGGGAGGACACGATAGACCAACACAATAATCCTGTGCCAGCCTCACAGACTTTCTACAGCCACCATGACAGTCAGCATAAGCCAGATAAAAGGCCAACCAAACACCCAGATGCTGCTGCTGGAAAATTACATGCTAGAGCTCAGCATCTGGGCCACACAGCTGCCAAGTTCACCCCATGGGTGCCCACAGTGCTTGGCTCAGATGCTGGCTCAGACAGAAGGGGAGTGGGCAACTGGAATATGCTGAACACCTCATCTAACAACTAGAAAACAGAGAGCCAAGTGAGTAATAAATTGCATGAACCTGCCAATGTGGTTTAGAACTCCATGAAAATACAAGTTTAAGTTTAAAAATGAAAATCTTTAGGATTTGTTGAGCAAGAGATCTCTGTCTAGGTAGTCAGGAGTGAGAAAAGAGTTGTAATTAGAAATGGGATTTAGTGAAATGCTCATTCAAACCACCTACCTCTCCAGGTCACCGATCAACTGAGAATAGTCAGAAAAAGTTCCTGTATCTGGAACATAGGAAGTCCTATATGGTATTAAGACAGTGGCCCAGCATCTGGTCTCTAACACAGGACATTGCAAGAATAGTGGACAATTATGGAATAATCTGCCCATCATGGAACATTCTTCCCAACCTCTGTGAGTTAGTTGTTGCTTTATTCAGAAAGAGAGTTTATATCCCTTTTGTCTGGTATGTGAATAAGAGGGGGGAAAGGGTGATCATCAACATCAAAAATGGTTCTTAATCAAATTGTTGTTTTGATTGACAAAATGTTTTTGTTTTTATTAAATAAAAGGTCTACAGTAATTCTCCAGGACACTGCAATTTACAACAATACCACTAACAATTTTTTATCCAAAAGGTTAAGACAAATTTTTATATGTAGAAACCAAAATGAACCTATGGATTTTACTGATGCTTTTAACTTCCCATCCTCCACGTTGCCACCTCCCAAAATAATAATATGGCTCAGAGCAAAACCAATATGGAAAATTTCAGTCCAAAATAATTGTGTTTGAGAATTGTGTTTGTGTCTGCTTGCATCCGACAAAGTGGGTATTAGCCCACGAAAGCTTATGCTTCAAAACTTTATAGTTAGTCTTTAAGGTGCCACAGGACTTTGTTACCTCTGCTATTCCAGACTAACACGGCTACCTCTCTGATTCCTGTGTTTGAGAAAGTTATGAGAATCTGGGAAAAAAAGGAGGAAGGAAGCTTCTGTAAATGGAAGCTACATTTAAATTAGAGCTATATGACAATCACTAATACCCCAGCTCTTGCCCAGGCTGCAGGCATTAGCTAAGACCTGACAATCTTGTAGGCTGGAGACCAGACTGGATCACCTGTATGTTACCTTTGCTCAAAATAGGTATCAGACCTATAAGAATGTATTTAGTGCTGTGGCAAATCACTCCCACGATATTGATGGGTCCTGCACTTTCTCTTCTTGTGGGGTAATTCAGAGAGCCTTTTTCTTGCCTCTGAACAGGGTATTAACTGTCCCACAAGTATCCTGAAGGGGAGAGGGAGGGACCCGGGCCCGCCCTCTACTCCAGGTCCCAGCCCAGGGGCCCTGAGGATAGCAGTAAACCACTGGGATTAGCTACTCCTTCCCCTGGACTACTTCCCTCTCCAGCTTGTGGGGGGCTTCCTGCCCTCTCTCTACACAAGCCAGGTGTTCCTTTACTTAAGGTCTGGGTCTTTCTTAGCTCACCACAGCACTTCTTCAAACTCTCTCTGCTCCAACATCTCCAAACTGCTCCCTGCTCCAAACTCCTTCCAACCACCCACACCTGTCTGCCTGAGGCAGGGGTTTTTATTAAGGCCTTAATTGACAGCAGGTGCTCCTAATTAACCTGCTGCCTGCTTCCCTAGTCTACAGGGAGCCACGCCCTAATGAACCTGGAGGTGATATATCTCCCCTCAAACACTCTGCCACAGCTCCCTGACCTTCCTCTATCACAGTGCTTAGACTCTACAAAATGCTTGTAGGTTGCTGCATGCATTCATTTCACTTCTAATGTCTGTATCTCATGTTATAAGGTAATATTTTAACTTTTGCTCTTTAACTGTAAAAGTACTTGCTCTGAAACTATAATCAGTGGCGTGGGAACCCTTTTAATAGTGAGGCTGCTGAAAGCTAGCTCCCTTACCCCAGGCCAGGAACAGTACTGTGTCTCTGAGGTGGGGGCCCAGACAGGGGCAAGGGGGAAAAGGCTGGGGTGGCATGGGGCCAGGAGCAGAACCCCAGGCACGGGGTCCACACCTGGGACCCCGCATGCGAGGCCAGGAGCAGAGTGCCAGCCATGAGGCCAGCAGTTGGGACCATGGGAGCAGACACCTGGGAGCGAGGGGCCAGGTGTGGGGCCTCAGACATGGGGCCAGCACCCCAAAATAAGAGTGCCAGACATGGGACCAGTGGTCCGTAAGTGGAGCCAGCAGCCAGGCATCTGGGCATGGGGCACTGGGCGCAGAGCCAGCAGCCAGGGAGTGGAGTGTGGGACTGAGGCCAGGACCCAAGCCCCCACACCCTTAGTTCACGTGCTTATGACTTTAAACTCCAAAGTCAGGAGACAAACATTACCACGTGTGAAATACTAGTTTGCCACAGGAAGTGTTATGTCCTGCCCAATGGAAGAAGGCCTATAGACACCAGACAAACTATTGTGGAACATTGGCGGACAAACAACTTTTTTTGATTGCTCCCCCCTACACATGAAGAGTAGATGTACATATGATTCGTCTCATCATCTTGAATTCTGGGGGAAGGGAATAAAAATCTCTGACCAGAAGAAACTGCATCTCTTTTTGACTGTTTGAATCCCTTAAAGCCAGAGATCCCCAAGGGCTGCCTCCTGAGTCTGCCCTGAGGACGCATTGAATTGATAGATCACTACAACTCTGTAACCCTTAGGATTTAGATGGTATCTTACTGGTGGGTGTTTGTTTGCTTTAACCTGTAAATAGCTCATATTCCCTTTTCCTAGTTAATAAACCATTAGATAGCTTATTACAGGATTGGCTGCAGGTGTTGTCTTTGGTGTAGGAACTATGTCAAGATAGACTGGAAAGTCTAAGAAGGCCATATGTGACTCCATGGCAAGACTGTTATAGTGATCAAGGAATCCACATTTGTTTGGTGAAATTTAATTATAGAACACACCACCACTTTGAGTGTCTGCCCTGTTTTTGACAATCCACCCTGACAGCCACGAGCCACTCCACACAGTGACAAGTATTGTCCACAATTATTGTCTAAATAAATGTATTGAAGTAAATGTACAGTTGAGGAGAAAGTGATTGTGCTAGTCCATGGGAAAGCAATCATTCAGCACCAGCTCTAGGCTTTCTTATGGAGAAAGTTCTGTGCGTGTGTGTGTGTGTATTTTTTTATATATATATAATGGAAGGGCTTTCATTGAAAACAACTCACTACTTGGCCAAGCAATGCATAGCATTGTATGCAGGGAATTAAAAGCTGCAGACCAAGGATATTGCCAAAACGAACAGAGGCCTAATGCTCTGGTAGATAATAAAGTATTGGATCTATGATTTTTTTTTCATGCCTTGTTTATACAAAACCGTTCAATGCCCAGTTACAAGGAGTAGAGTCTGAGATCTTTATCAAGAAATGTTTCAGAGTGGTAGCCGTGTTAGTCCGTATCAGCAAAAACGTTATCAAGAACTGTGTTATGATGGTTCGCCTATGGCAGTTGCACTTGAAATACAGAGAAATGTATCAGGAAAAAGCTTCCCCATGCTGTTTACACATTCTTCTGGGTTGATAATTTAACTCTGGTTAGTAGACGCCTGAAAGTTTCTAGCAGCAGGAAGGGATTTTTTTTTTTTTTGCAAAGTCACTCATGTTTTCTTTTATAGGCCTGTGGCTTGCACGCTGTTAGTGAAATGCATGAGCATGACATTCTGATAAGTTCTACAGCTTGCTTAAAAGACCTGTGGATATTTGCTGGACTTATAATGATTATAGTGGTGCCTATAGGCGGTGTTCCATTTAAGTGACTATGAACGCTTCCCTTAGAAATATGGAATTTCAGGTATTTGTCATCCAGTAAAACAGCACTAAGGCTGAAATATGGAATACAAAACTGCAGCACAGAAACTATTTTTAAATTTACAATTCAGCCTTTTTAGGATTCATTGTGTAATGGTTAGATTAAAGGGTGAGGCACAGTGTTTCCCAGAGCTACTCCTGTGATGGTGGTGTTTATACATCACTCCTGCTCAGAGATGTGATCTATTCCTTTGGTTGTAAACACATTTCTTTACCTGTGGTATTAATTACAGAATTTTAAATATACAACTTTTTTTCTATAGTGCCTCACTTGTTCCATTTCTCCCACCTTGGACAATACAAATCAGTGAAGTCCGATTTACTGTAGTTTATAGTCATTTATATTTTTAGGTGATTAGAACTGCAACATTTATTTTGTAAAGAATGCATGTACTAATTTATTTTATTTCCTTAGGGGTTTTTTTTTCATGAAAATATTTGTATTGGTCCATTTTTTTAAACATTTGCTTTCACAAATCCCTGTCATTGGAGGTTTTTTAAGAACAGTTTGGACAAACACCTGTCAGGAATGGTCTAGGTCCCTGGATCTCAGTCAGGGGTAGTGTCCCCCTGGGGGTATGTAAAGGTCTTCCAGGGGGTACATCATCTCATCTACATCAATGTTTCTCAACCTGGGTCATGGAATGGTTTAAGGGGGTGGTAAATGCAGGGCTGGTATGGGGGGAAGGAAGCAGAACAATTTAACAGAACCCCACACCACAGGGGGGCCCCTCAAGGCTAAGTTACATGCTTCAGACCTTCTCAATCTTTCCAGACTACTGTGCCTCTGGGGCTTATGTTTCAGAGGCACCGTAGTCTGGAAAGATTGAGAACCACTGCTAGGTTTACTTGATTCTGCATTGTGTATGGGGCTGGAAGAGACCTTGAGATGTCATTTAATTTAGCCTCCTGTACCCAATAAACTTAGACCATTCCTGATAGGAGTTTAAATGATCTCTCAAGGTTTCTTCCAGCCTTTCTGTGATTTTGTGATTCTAAAATCGGAAGTTTACACCTACTTTTTGATTTCAGTATCCCTTTAAGTCCCGCTACAAACCATTGTGAACATCAAGATATTATTTATTACACAGTTTGAAACAACAATGCTTTAGGGAAAATCAATTATCACTTTTAGAGTTCTAGTTGTGAATTGTTGAAATATGAGAAGATATAAGATCCTTTCCTTACAGCCTTTTTTATCCATAACACTCAAGCACTTACTCCATTTTTTCCAAACCCAAATTAGCAACTTAGCAGTTAGCTATGTTGTCACTTGTAGCTGCTCTGATAAAAGAAAAGTGCATATAATGCAAGAAGTATCCATAATCCAAGTCCATCTACAGTTTTGAAGATTTTACAGACACCTTTTCTTTACTATCTTAATTTTCCACTAACATGTCACTCTCACTCTGCCTGTATCTTCTTGATCTTGCGAGTGATGCTTTGCCTGTCCAAGAGTTGGCTGCTGTGTGAGACTGAGTATCTCAACTATATTTTCTTTCAGAGGGAGTTGAGGAAGTTTTCATGCAAGATTGGTCCAAAAACATGCTTTTGTCAACAATGGGACTAGCCTTTCCATGAAAATCTTTTTTTCTCAACCTTGAGTCAGGATAATTTTTGGTTAGGTTAAAAAATTACTGAAGCTTATTGTAATCTTTATGCTCATTACATTCTGGACAACAAAAATAGCATACCTAAGCTGTATATGAATAATAATAAACTCTCACTCAATAATATATAACAATATCTTTTCTGGAAGTAGGATCTCATTCTGACTTCGCTTCTACTGTTTTTTACCGCTGTGTAAAACACTGTTAACTTTGGGGCCACCAAACCTCTATAGCTCTGCCACTCAAAGGGTTGGTAGTAAATCCAGATTTTAGGTGAAGATATTGAAAAATCTGATCCAACTGGTTTTAGTTTCATAATCTTTTTACATGTTTGCAATGTATTGGACAACAGCTAAAAATTAATCCAGTAATTTGGAAGTTATAGTGGAAGAAGCAACAAGGAATAAACTTTGAAGAAGAGTGCTCCCAATGAATCCAAGTACTATTGATTAACGCTGTTTTTCAGGGGGGGGGGCAGGGGAGGGAGCGGAGGTTGTTTAGGTTTTTTTTTTTTTTGAAATGTAAATTAGTTTTATATTTAACAACTTGTCATTGTCTAAAAGGGCATAGGAGCAAACTTTACAAAATGAAGACTGAGGAATTTTTAACTGATTGGTGCCAGGAATTTGCGCACATCCCGTTGCTCTCAATAGCACTGTGAATAGACAAGAATTAATTAGCCTTGGTGATCAGTAAGATAAAAGAATCTAAGTATCTGAATTAGTTAACACTGACAAGATGTAGAAAGAAATATTATATCAAATAAATTAAGATGTACACAGTGGCTTAGTGGCCAAAAGCCATTATTAGGAATAGGAATGTTTTCCAAAATATAACATTTGTTCCCAATAATGACCATTAAAAATGTCTATTTGCATTTTCAGTAGAAGTCCACTTGATGCCACATTGAAAACATTGACATATACTATATTTAGAAATAATTATGCATGCCATCTCAATTATTCTCTTTTATTTTTATTACTCGAGTCATTAATATGAAAGTAACATCTTTTGTTTCTTAAGAGTTTTTGGTTTTGGTTGTGGGGTATTTCTCACCTGAAATGGTTTGTTTGTGATTATTTTCAGAGCAGATAGAAGATGTTCTATAGCTGTAGCCTATTGAGTTCTGTAGGCTCCCAGATCTGAGCAACGTGAATAGGATTTGGCCCTGTGATTTCAGAAGCCATCTGCTTCTGTTTAACGGTGGGTAGGGGAGGGGAAAGATCCATTTTCATTTATATAAAAGAGAAATGATAGATCCCAGAGAAAAGAAAATTTTCAGATGCACCTATAAAGTCCACCCCCTTCCAAAGAGTGACCATAGAGCATCCCAAGTATGGTTGATGAATGTAAAATAGAAAACTGGAGAATATTATAAGTAGCAACGGGGAGGGAAAGAGATAAGGAGGTCCCGTCCCTTGTGTCACCTATCAAGTCCTGAACAGACTGATAGCTCTTGTGTAATGCTGACAGACCCTGTCTGGCAGTGGCCAGGATCAAACCTGGGATCTCTGGAGCATCACACATGAGCCTCTACTGCCTGTGTTAGAGATTGATGAGCCTGCTACAGCCTTGGCTAAAGGTGTGCGTCTTGCTCGGCTTTCCTCAGACAGTTCAGCCAGGGTAGCTCAGTGCCCGGGAGCAGGACTGGGCATTCAGATCAGCAGGAGCCTCGTGGTATTGCTCTTTGCCCAGCCCAACTCTTCCCTACCCAGAGAGAGAATCACCCTGAGTGATGAACTTGATGGTCTCCACCCTGAGTTCCACCCAGAAAAGATGCACATATTTAGCCAAGGCTGTAGCAGGCTTATCAATCTCTTGCTAGCCTGACTGTCACTGGAGGGGGACAGAGTACCACACCAAACAAGCATGGGTTACACTTGCACTTGGAGAAGATCAGGCTTCTTCTGATGTGATTTCCCACCCCCCATATTCCATCAGGCCAGCCGATGGGGGAGGGTGGGGGTGCAAAGGGGGGCAATTGCCCAGGGGCGTGGGTGATTTAAAAGGGCCTAGAGGCTGCTGCTGCTTGTAAATTGCCCAGGAGGGCCGCAGGACACCTAGGTGAGCGAGACTGCACTGGGTCCCACATTTTGGGGGCCCCTGATGGCTGGCATGGGTGGTCCAGGAAGTGACGGATTCATCACTTCCACCATGGGCCTTGCCACACCAGGGACAGCCCAGGCCCTGGGGCCCAGAATTTCTGTCTGCGGGCCTGCCCCCCATGAGCTCCAAAGCAGTTTGCTAAAATGGGGGAAGAATGTAGACAGAGCTATGGCTCCAAACTAACCACCCCTACATGTCAGCCAGCAGAGATGATGAGCAGAGATGAACAGCCTCATGGAGACAGTATGTTGCACTCCTTAAAAGGGTAAAGCATTTGTGTTCATGTACTCTGTCTGAGGCACCACCCTGTACTATAAGCTATCACAATCTACTCACACCTTGAAAGAAAAATAGACTAGAAATACTTAGAAAGAAAGAAATAGGTGTGTGGGAAGGGAAAAGTAAATATATCCAAGGAAAGGAAATATTAACAAATTGCAAATCAGTGTATGTACTGTGATATCTACATGTTGTACGCTGCATGTAACAACGTAATGTAATGTAGTACAAAAATGTTATTAAGATCTTGCTTTACACAATACCTATATAATTATAAATTAAGACCAGTGTTAGATTTAAGCTTGATTAATAAATGCATTTAATTTCTATATTGCTGGTCTAGCTTTGCAGTTGTCATTGAGATTCATGAGATACTTTATAATGGACTAAAGAAGTTTCTAGGTAATGGCAATGTAGAAATGCATCTTTGGATGATATATTTCAGTTTAGATCATTGCTATGTAATATATAAGAATTTATCAATTTGTTTTATCAAAAAAGGGGGGAGGGGAAATTGAATCCCTCCAGGGATGGGTTTGGGACATGGTGAGTCCTACTTGTAGATCCCATCTTACAGCCAACCCAAGCTGGCAGTTACCAAAAATGTTAACATATGATGGATTCTATATGAAGAATGAAAAAATCCACCACTACATATAGACTTTGGGCTTGTTTACATAGTGCATTAGTCCACACCAGAAGGGTGTAAATTCTAGTGTGGGCTAGTATGTTGCACACTAGTTGACCCATATGGACCCTGCTGGCATGCACTAAAAAATCCTGGATGTGTATTAATGTAGAACTGGAACTACCTAATGTGCACTCAGGGATTTTTAGACCTTGCCAGCAGGATCCTTATGGGCCAGCAGGATCCTTATGGGCCAACAAGCTAGTGCACACCATACTTTACACCCCCTCTGGTTGACTAATGCACTGTGCATACAAACTTTTAGCTAACACTTTTATAAGTAGCTAGAGAGGCCAATGACTGAGCATGAAACACTGAACCTACCTCACCCCTTGACGTTTTACATCCACAGGAGGATTGTTGCATGGACAGGGCAATCACACATTTTCAGTTAAAAGATAAATGCAGAAAATGCACTTAATTAGAAATTAGGGGATCCTAGAGATTTTCAGGTTAGGTTTTTAGACAACTTGCCAAAGCTAAACACAGCATCTTCTTATGCCCACGATACGGGAACGGGGTCTGGTAGAGTGGGGCTGTTTTGGGCCTGTCACTTGAGGTTGCCGAATGTTATTGCAGCTTGCAATATTTTAATTTTGGCAGATTGAAGTACAGTAGATGGCTCTGTGGCTGGTTCAAATTTCCATGTGAACTCTTAAACCACTTGTATTCCGCATTTAGGGAGAATTGTCTTTATATTCATTATTTAATTAATTAATTTTAAATTAGTCATGTGACATTAGCCAGTCTTTAATGAAAAACATTGTATCATGAGTTAATCTACTTACTTTGTTTTGTTTTTTCTATGAGATCTTAGCATTTGAGTACAGCCAAAGTGAACTTTGGCTAACTCTGAAGTCATTAGTTATTTGAGGTGGGGAATCCATTTTGGTATATTCTCTGCTTAACCCCCCATTTCCCAGAAAAATCCATGGCAAGGAAAAAAAAAACCTAAAACCTGATTACTATAAAGGGAGTAAAACAGCATTTTAGACTAGAAAGAATCACCTTGTCATGTTCTAAAATTTCATTTATGATCTTAAAAAAACGAGTCTTTAGATGTGTGTATCTTCTTTTTAAGAGTAAAAAAGGAAAATGAACTGTTTTTAGAAACTGCAGAAGCTGCATTATCTGTGTACAATGTGGATAGAATACTACATTGGTCAGCAACCATAATGTAAAAGGTAATGTGTAAGAGGTTTTTATATGCTTCTCAGAACTATAAAGGAAGTGTGAGTGGATTTTAAACATTTTGATTAGCACCACAAAGATTTTAATGCTTTATTTAAGCAGTTTGCTATAGGGCAAACACATTTGGTAGACAAGTAAAATGAAAGCCTGGGCATCAGTTTCCCTGTTTTCTATTAAGTAATGTTGCGAAGTAAGCAGAAGTTGGATTCAGATATCAGATAATTATCTCCACACTATGTGTCACAGTAAATAATTTTAATTGGTTTAACTTCAGGGACCATTACTAGCCTAATTAGAAACATGAAAAGGCTACAAGTATTAGGGAATATCCTGAAGGAATGAGAACATTAGCAATTCTTTCAAGCCATTTTTAAAATAAGTACACAGTAGCAGTCACATTTCAGTAAAAGGAAGATTACTTGAAAGGTGCTTTTAGAAAAACAGTGGATTTGTAATAAGAACTCTAAGGGTAAGCATAGAGATTCTATAGCAGGCTGGTGTGTGTTATTACTGTATTAAAGACACACTAATCTTGTTCTGATTGCTTTTTTAAAAAGATATAGAGAAAGATAACCTAAATCACACTAGAATAATAGAGCTGTGAGCAGTTGGGGGACAAGGAGGAAAGAATCCACACAACAAGCAAGTTCACTTGGACAAAAAAGGTTGGGAATTTTGAAAAGCTTCATTGAAAATCTCTATCGGTCTCTCCAGTGCTTCATTGGAGCTCTGTAAAAATTACTCTCTTGGTCTTTTCCTTCTCTTCTTCAAACCGTGGCTCTTGTACAGTGAGATCATTCCAAATGTGATCATGAGGAAGTGATCTTGTAGTGAATGTTACCTTTGGTTGCAGTGCAGCTCCTCTGCCTCTCACAACTAGATCAGTTTTTAAATTTCCTACTGCCTTAATGTCTTAGAGGTACGGTCTTTGCCTCATTTGTCATTGTAAGCCAAAGGGCAAACAGCAGTGAGCTCAGAGCTCAAATCTCTACTAAATAGTTCAGTTTGAGAAAAATACGGAGAGGCGTAGCTTTCCTTTGCTCTGCTTTAAGCTGGGCATTGTGACCGTCACAGGAAATTTTAATTGTGCCCCTTCATTTTATTGATCATGCGCTTAGTTTTGTGTTTACTCTGCACATGGTAACTTCTTGTTGCTTGGTCATCCCTCTTCCTAAATGTTTATTTGTATCACTGTGGGGGAAACCTGTCCACAAGAGGTGGCTGGGCTTTTTGGAGTGATCAAACAGTTCTCTGAAACAAGTTGCAATCACACATTTTCAGGAACAAAAAACAGGAAAAGAGATGCAAATGGTGGAGGCGCCATAAAGGAATTGCCATACTGAATCATACCACTGATTCATTCATCCAGCCCAGTCTCTTAAGGGATCTGTACTAGATGTTTCTGAGGAATGTGCAAGAAATATTATAGCAGAGACTTATGAAATAACCTTCCTATTGGGGAACTAGTCTAGTTACTGGTTGGCCTGAGCTCCACAGAGTGATTGTGTGTGTGTGTGTGTTCTGCATTATGGGTAAGAGTAATTAGTCTTCAGAAAATATTTTTTTAGACCTGTACATAAACATCCAGAGCAAAATAAATATGTAATACCTATATGTCTTCTATCTTTGTGGCTTTGGGTAATCATATACATATCCAGAAAATCTTTTTGTGAATCCTACTAACTCTTAACCTTAAAGATATTTAGTGTCAATGAGTTCCACAGGTTAAATGTGATCTCCTTTTATGAGTTTTATATTAATTGCCTTCCATTTTCACTGATTGTCCTCTTGTACATGCACTGTGAGAAGATGTAAAAGAAGGGCTCATTTTAGCTTTGTGGTACCATTCATTGTTTTGTATATTTCTACCATGTCCCCCCCCCCTTTTTTTTCATTTCCTATTAGATTAAACCATTCCAATCTTTATAGTATCTTCATACTGAAGTCTTGTCATGCCCCAACTTTTCTTGACCTATCTCTGAGCCTCCTGTCTTAGGTGTCTGTTTTGAGAAAGGGTGACCAGAACAGAACAAAATATTTTGAGCAAGGACATATCATTTTAATATATCATGGCATTATTATATTTTAAGTTTTATTTTCTATCCCATTCCTTATGGAGCCTCACCTTTGTTTGCGTTTTTTTTTAAACTGCCAATACGCATTGAGCAAAGGTTTGCAAGGATTTGTCCATAATGATACCTGGGTATTTTCCTGAGTAGTTATAGTTAATCTACATCTTTGGGAAAATATCATAAAGCACTTTATAAGCTTTGTACAACATCATGGAAGTGCAGAAGTAGCATGTACAATGTTAGGAGGAGGGGAAAATTTTCACCATGTATATTGGTCAAGCTCCTATTATGAAAGTGTCAGTAGATCATTAATGAGATGGAAACACAAACATATGTATTTCATGTAGTTGTATTTAACAACCTATGTAAGTTCACATGACAAAAATCATTTGGGGATATTATTGCTCAATGGTAATTTTGAAGAGTTTGAGATGTGTATATAATTCCAATAGGCTTTAAATGTATAATTTAACTGTAAAGCACAATTTTATAAATTTAAAGTTCAATACAGTAGATAGCTCACCCTTTTGCTGTTTTCTTTATCTAGGTAGTCACTAATGACCACAAAATTGTTTCAGTTAATAAGTTTGTCTTCAGAGTTTAGTAAACATCCAGGGGAAAAATCCATATTGAAACTTCGTTCATGTACTGAATGCATATGGAGAGCTCTAACTGTGTGAGAGTAATTATTATATTATGATCACATATGAAAAAAGATTTTCAGCAAAATGTCTCCCTATAACCTCAGTGGTATTATGTTTAAAAAGTCGGTTTTCTCACTCAAAATGGAGAGATCCAGGGCAGTAGAAGCTTGGATCTGGAACAGGGGTAGGAGTAGGCATGGATGACCCTGTGTTCCTAATGGAT
Organism: Sternotherus odoratus; assembly: GCA_032164245.1. Classification (NCBI taxonomy): domain Eukaryota; kingdom Metazoa; phylum Chordata; order Testudines; family Kinosternidae; genus Sternotherus; species Sternotherus odoratus. The sequence continues at coordinate 59,978,865 of JAVMKO010000007.1, read as the reverse complement.
ATTGGGTAGGTCATATATGTTTAAGAGCTTAACTGGTGCATGTCCCTGTCCCCAGTGGATGATTTTCAGAACTTGACAGAATTTTCTTTCCTTCAGGTGTCCATCCCATGGCTTGTTTCTTGGAGGTGACAATCTTCACGCTGAATTTTATTTTTCTCTGTGTAAGAGCCACAGATAATATATTCTTGGATGAAGAAGGTTCATCTCTGGAATGACTTTCTGGAAGCAGTCAGGCTAATTTCCAGGGCTCACTGCAAGGCCTTTCTTTTCATTAACGACTATAAAAAAGTAATGAGGGGATGGAAAAGAATACCCCAAGTTGTACATTCCAAGAAGAGCTTATTTCTAACCAGAAAAGAGAATAAAACTCCTTGGAGTCCTCTGTAGACTCTATATCTAAAGTACATGGGAAGATATTATGGCGATGAGGGCTCCAGATAAAACATTAGATAGCATGTGATATGTGCCTCGCTCCACTTAAGAAGCCTGGAGCCTGGGTTGGTGTCCTTTAGGATGCTCAGGCCCTCTGAAGTTTTGTCATACAACTCAAAAATGCCGCTGCCTAAATTAAGCTGCACCAAAGAGAAATCTTGTTTAGCAAAAGAGAGAATATTGTGTCACTCTTGCAAATTTTGGAAATTTTAATACTGCAATTCAACATTTAAACCTATTAGGTTTTTTTTAAAAAAAAACAAACGTTGCAGAGCAAAGTTGTCGTCATCATTTTGTTTTCTGCTTTCATCCCTGTCCCCATTAATGTGGGATTCATTGTTTCATTTGTCTCTGCTATTTCATCTGAACATGATTCTATATTTTCATGCAAGGCTTTACCATATACTGTAGCAATGTGAATTGGGGTTTATATCTGTGACTATCTCCAAATTTTTTTATCTGTCCTAGACAGCAAGCTTCTTATCTGACAGCCTCATAATTATAGAAGTAGCTGCATATTAATGATTCAGTGCTTACATAAACAACTGGCCTTGGAGAAATCTAATGAACTAACTTTGCAGGATTTGATCTTCCCTAATTAAATGTAAATAATGTTTAATGTTGTGCATGACAGGATTTCTCAAGAAACCTATGACACTTTTTATGTATACAAAACAATATTAGGAATGCAGAGTTTTTAATTGTTATCCATCCCCTGCTCAGGTAGTAAAATGCCAGATAGTTTATGAATGTTGTGTACCAATGTGTACATTGTATCTTTATATTTACAGGGGAGGGGGGATTCTCATATGTTTCCTTTTGAAGTTGCCAATTTGTGAAAGTAATCTGCATGTTTGACTCTGAATCATATTTTTGTAAAGAAATGACCTTCCCTTGGCATTTAGCTTTTTCTTGCCCTCTACAGCATTGTCATTTATCACTGGGAAATGTATTTGATGAAATCAAACACATTGGGCCAGATCCTCCACTCAGGTGAATGCAGTGTGAGGTTCACAGTGGACCCCATGAAAATGTACCTTTTTTTTTTTGCCTTCAATGGTGCTATGCTATTTTATACTAGCTGATGATTTAAACAAAGCTGATTTAAACAAAGCTGATTTAAACAAAGACTTCAAATATATGCATGAAATTCAATTTATGAATCATTTTAAAGAAACAGCACAATACTTGTCTTCAGAGGCCTATTCTTCATGTAGATGATCATGAATATACCAATGCATGGAGAGAATAAACCCTTTATTCACAACTGTGAACTTTAGAGAGTTCACCCTAAAGCTGCAGACTCAGCCAGTGAGTGGGCACTTGCAAGAAACTTTCAGAATTCATGACTAATGAATAGTGAAACAGTTTCCTGTATCAAGTATCAGGGGGTAGCCGTGTTAGACTGGTGCTGCATGCCTAATATCAACATACCAACATCAGTACCCCCAAAGGTCTTGATTCTGATCTCACTTTCACCTGTGTAAATCCAGAGTAAATTCATTGAAATCGTTGGATTCACAATGTTTTTTCCAATCATGGTGTGAGATCAAAATCAAGTTCAAAGTGTACCTTCCTTTGGTTGCTATCATATCAGCAGCAGAATTATCATAACATATCAAATCAGCATTCCATTCCAGATACTCCTGGAACCACAAGGGGAGAGGCAGTTCTTGATTTAGTCTTAAGCAGCACACCGCATCTGGCCCAAGAGGTGAATATAGCGGAACTGTAAGACTGACTATATTGGAATTAAATTTAACATCCTTGGGTGGGGAGAGAATATCAAACAAATCCACCACAGTATTTAACTTCAAAAAGAGGACTGATACAAAAAGAGGAAGCTAGTTAAATGGAAAATAAAAGGAACAGTCACAAGAGTGAAATGCCTGAAAGCTACATGGAAACTTTTAGAAAACACAGTAATAGGGGCTCAAACTAAATGTCCATCCCAAACTGAAAGAAATAACACCTGAAACCATGGCTAAACAGAGTAAAAGAGGTGGTGAGAAACAAAAACACATCCTTTAAACATTGGAAGGTTAGATCCTACTGAGGCAAATAGAAAGGAGTGTAATCTCTGGCAAGTCAAGTGTAAAAGTATAATTAGGCAGGACAAAAAGGAATCTAAAGAGCAACTACCAAAAGATGCAAAAACTAACGCCAGTTTTTAAAAGTACAACAGCAGCACGAAACCTACTAAACAATCAGTGGGGCCTCTGGACCATCAAGGTACTGAAGGATCACTCAAAAAAGATAAGACCACTTTAGAGAAGATAAATGAGTTATTTGAATCAGGCTTCACTGCAGAGCATGTGAGGAATATTCTCAAACCTTTTTAGGTGACATATCTGAGGAACTGTTCCAGACTGAGATCTAAAAAGAGGAGGTTTGGGAACAAATTATTCATCTAATAAGGCACAAGGACCAGATGTTATTCACCCCAGCCTTCTGAATGAACTTAAATATGAAATTGCAGGACTATTAGCGTGGTGTGTAACCTACCACTTAAATCAATCTCTGTAACTAGATGATTGTGAGACAGCTAGTATAATGCCAATTTTTAAAAGGCTCCAGAGGTCATCCTGGTAATTGAAAGCTGGTAAGCCTGATTTCAGTATCTGGCAAATTGGTTGAAACTATGAAAGAACAGAATTATTAGACATACAGAAGAACACAACATGTTGGCATTGGCCAACACAGCATTTATAAAGGGAAATCATGCCTCACCAATCTATTAGAATTCTTTGAGGAAGTCAACACACATATGGGCAAAGGTGATCCAGGGAATATAGTGTGTTTCGACTTGCAGAAAGCCTTTGACAAGATCGCTCACCAAAGGCTCTTAAGCAAAGTAAGCTGTGATACAATAAGAAGGAAGGTCCTCTCATGAGTCAGTAACTGATTAAAAGACAGGAGACAAAGTAATTTTCACAAATGGTCAGTTTTCACACAGACAGGTAAATAGTGAGGTAACTCAAGGATCTGTACTGGGACCAGTGCTATTCAACCTATTCATAAATGATTTGGAAAAGGGATAAACAGTGAAGTGCAAAGTTTGCTGATGATACAAAATTACCTAAGATAGTTAAGACCAAAGCTGCAAAGAGTTACAAAAGGATCTCACAGAACTGAGCGGTTGGGCAAGAAAATGGTAGATGAAATTTAATACTGATAAATGCAAAGTAACACACACTGGAAAACATAATCCCAACTATACATACAAAATGATGGCATCTAAATTGGCTGTTACCTTTCAGGAAAGAGATCTTGGAGCCATTGTAAACAGTTCTATGAAAATATCTGCTCAATGTTCAGCAGCTGCCAAAAAGCTAACAGAATATTAAGAACCATTAGGAAAGGGATAGAAAATGAGACAGCAGATATCATAATGCCACTGTATAAACCCATGATACACCCACACTTTGAATATTGCATTCAGTTCTGGTTGCTGTTTCTCAAAAAGATATATTAGAATTGGACGAAGTACAAGTACAAAGATGGGCAACAAAAATGAGTAGGGGTATGGAACAGCTTCCATCTGAAGAGAGATTAAAAAGACTGAGACTTCATTTTGGAAAAGAGATGACTAAATGGGTGATA
>JAVMKO010000007.1:59857330-59969830 GCA_032164245.1 Sternotherus odoratus | reverse complement strand
GGGAGCAGCTCCCTAGCCAAGTTATGATTGTGTCAGCTGGAAATTGCTTTTTGCACATCATGTAGTTATTTTATAAAGAATTATAAATTACTTCCTAATATTCTTATTTTATGCATGTTCCATATGTGAAATGCATGGGCTGCTACTCATGTAATTTTATTACAAAATGGCTCAGCATAGAGCATAAGTCATTTGTAATCTTTGAAATTAGCAGTAAGGAATATATTTTTTTCTGAATAATTAACCCAGTCTTATTTTGTGTGTTGAAATTTTTGATGATGCTAAGGTGAAATCCTGACCCACCCATTGAAGTTAATGGAAGTTCTGCCATTAACCTCAGTGTGACTAAGATTACACTTCTAAGGTTTGGATTCTATTTAATTTGATCCTTTTAAAAAAGTTTGCTTGGAAGATGGAGAATTTAGTAGGCTGCATATGACAGTTGCAATACCTGATAGAAAATTAGATTTAATGGACTGAACAACTGATGCCAGGAGAGAGGAAAGAAACAAGTAGCATTGGAAAATATAGAGGGGCAGTCTGGAAAACAGAACAGCCTAACAAAAAAATCTGATCGGCCTCATAGGTGAGAGAGAAATTGGTGCCCCCCGCAGACCAAACAGAGGCAGGTGTGAAAAATGGAAGTACAAAGATGATATCTGAGAGGAAAAGAGTGAATGGTTACTATGAGACACTCAAATCAGGGTACTATGCCACTTAGGAAGAAGGAGAGAGATCTGTATATGTAACACTGCAGAATGAAATGTTCCTGATGCAAGAAATCAAGATTAGCTAAGAACAACTAGCAATATCAAGAAATCTGATGCTGGAAAATCTGACTGTGGTCAATTTTATTATTAGTTGCCTTGAAGAAAGCTATATTCTTCAGGAAAATTTCTAAAGTAATTCACAAAACACCAAAAACTTTTTTGAAAAGTTCTAAAGATTATTTTTCTTTTACAGCAAAAAGAGTCTCTTAACCATACTTAAACGGGCTAGATTTCCATGCAAAGCTATTTTGTGCCATAAAAAAGACAGTAACTCTAATCAAGTATATAGATTCATTAAGGACCATACTAGAACTATGTCAAATATGTGACCCTCCAGTCTGGGTGCAGTTAGCTGAGGCAATTCTATCTCTTCATTATTATCTTGAATTTATTGTCCATGAAATAGATTGTTGCCTGCTTTTCTATCAAAACAAATATAAAGACTAATCTGGCACATAAAAATGTAAGTCAGAATATTGATTCCTGCTAGAGATCTAAATATACTGTACAGCAACTTTAGCACTTTAGCACTCTTTAGGAATTGCTGATATTTTCCATTTTAAAATACATATATTTATTTATAAATATTTATATATTAATTTCCTAGGGATTCACTATGGTATTCAGTATGGAACATTTTCATTAATTTCATGGAAAAACAGGCAATCATTTTATGACTCTTTTTAAGAAATTTAATGTGTGATTAATGTGTTCAGAAGTTTTACAATGGGTGAGTCTTTTGTTAATGTGTACTGTGTGCTGATTAAGGAAGGAAAAAATAGAATTATGAGCGCAATATATTGTACATATTTTGTACATATTTTTTTCTGTTTGCATGATTAAAAGAACATTCTCTGGACACCCAAATTTCAATTTTTCTATAAAGAAGATTTTAAAAAATTACCCCAATAACATTTTCATGAAACTATTTCATTGGAAATGTTTCAGTTTGTGTGGATTTAAACATTCCTTTGCAACCCCAAACTGCATCACTGAAGCTGATGCAAGAGAGTGAGGAAAGGGAAACTGACTTCTCTGTAAAAAGTCAAATAGATTTTCAGCATTATTTCAGTGTTAATAATCTAAGGTGGTTAGCAACAGCAACATGTTGGTACGCTTGAAATGGTTTAAATATAGGGGACTAATTCTGGTTTATATGAAAAGGAGAATAAAAATGCTTCTTTTAAATTAACACCGACCCTTCACTTTTGTTGCAATGTTATATAACACTGACGTTGGTAAAACGATACGGTCCTATATTTTTATGAAGACTTTCATAAAGAGAAAATATTTAAAAAAACAAAAGGTAGATAATGTTCACATTGTTTGTTGTTCCCAAGTACGTTACAGTTTTTACATTAGGGAAGGGGAAGGCTCCCAGGCTGAAAGATGTCTCTTAAATAGAGATGGTTAAAAATCTGTTTTTAATTTTAAAAAAAAGTATATATTTTCAAATAGTCTTTTTTTAAGTTTTATATTTTTGTTCAGTTCTTAGCTGTAGGAAACTATTCCTTTAGAGGTTAGAAATATAAAAGATTAAATTAAATACAATATCATCAGATTCTGTTTTGTTTATTATGTAAGGCATGGCAAGCAGGGAGAATTTTGTTTCCGGCACTACAAACTGTCTCATTTCTCTTTGTAACCTACTCCTGCTGTAATTTTGCAATAGGCTGAGAATGGGCTTTCTACTGAATTTGCTTTTCACAATGTGATCATTTCTCTTCCATAGATTAAATAGGAACTTTGGATGGACAGCCAAACCTTTCTTTTCACTCTTGAATTTTATGGAACCGTGCGGTGGGTGTGTTGAGTTGTGTTATATCATGTGTGTGTGTTTTCAGATTTTACACAATACAAAATTTAAATATGTCAAATTACTGTCTTGCATCCTAATTTTTGAGTCTAGACTGCTTTCTAATATCAGCCAAAGAGTATCAGTGAAGTAACATTCCTTTATATGTTTTTGGTTTTGTCTATATATTTAAATTTTTATCAGGTTTAGGAAATACATACGTCTCCCCTTGCAAAGAGGTAAATAAAAGAGAACCTACAGCAAGGGTTTCATCCTATAAATAGAGAGATAAGGATTACCTCCAAATAATTTCAAACAGGATTTAGAAAGGTGATGATAGAAATATTAATTATCAATTGGCTTATTTAGAAGCACAGAATGAAGAGAACAGTCAATATGAATTTAGACATTTTAACAATGAAAACATAAGGATTAGATGTAAAATCCTGTCCCTATTGAACTCAATGGGAGTTTTGCCATTTGACATCAGTAGGGCTAGGATTTCACCCTAGGGTTTTCTAAATCCATTTTTTATTAGGTTTAATTTAACTTCATAGTATCAAATCTTCTATGTTAATTTCGGCAAACAATTGTTTTATTGAAATGAACAAGTATTTCTTGCTTTGTCTAGAGACCCCAAAGTCTGGGAAGCAGAAAATTGTTTTCCCTTCAGTCTCCCAATATAAGTCAACCCATATCTCTTAAATCCATCATTCCAGGAGTAACTATTGTGAAAAGGTCTGCCATTATCATCTCTCTCCTATTTATAATGTTGCAGGCAGGTTTCTGGAAGCCTTTATTTTCCCTCTTTCCATAAACTGAAAATTATCAAATGTTGGATACTTAGTTGATTTTAATGTCAATGTATGAACTGAGTATGCAAGGTTTTGTTGGGTTTTTATTATTCTGACCCACTTCTTTTCTGACTTTTTGGTTTTAAGTGCTGTGTGTGTGCCATTCTTAATTTTGACTGGGCTCTTATTGTGTAATCACACTTCCAGCTCTGTAAGACTGAGCCACAAAATTAGGACCATAACAGGGTTTAAAAGAGAACTGGATAAATTCATGGAGGTTAAGTCCATTAATGGCTATTAGCCAGGATGGGTAAGAAATGGTGTCCCTAGCCTCTGTTTGTCAGAGGGGGGTGATGGATGGCAGGAGAGAGATCACTTGATCATTACCTGTTAGGTTCACTCACTCTGGGGCACCTGGCATTGGCCACTGTCGGTAGACAGAATACTGGGCTAGATGGACCGTTGATCTGACCCAGTATGGCCTTTCTTATGTTCTTAGACGATATTCCAGATTTAGAAGAAAATTTCACCAAAATTTGGGATGTTTGGTTTATGTCTATCTATACTTTCCTTGTATTCATGTGGGTGTTCAGGGATTTTTTTTACTAGTATTTTTGCAGCTTTTTGCTTCCAATATATTAACTATGAGTAATGTTTTAACTGAAGGCTCATTTTAGGCATTATTTATGTAGGCAAATCAGAGTACTGGGCATTTGTAACAGAGTTGGCAGAGATTCAGAGGCTTAGGACACAGATCTTCAGGTTTGAAGTTGGGAATTGGTCCTGCTTTGAGCAGGGGGTTGGTCTAGATGACCTCCTGAGGTCCCTTCCAATCCTGATATTTTATGAAAGAAGTCAAAAGACAAGTTGTTCTCATTTGCATTTTGGCCATGCATCTATTAAAGCACTTTATCTGTTTTGATGAGCGCATGAGCAGATTTAATACCCGGAAACACTCCAAAATGTGATGTTCATCCACTCCGAGTAGCATGTATCACTCATCTAGTAGTGATACATGCTACTCCACTTTGTTCAAAGTCCAGAAAATACTTATGTTTCCCTTAACTTTAGAAGCCCTCTGTTCCCCTTGGGATATCCTACCTAAAGAACGATAGGCAATGTTGCCGCTGGCCACTCTCCACTGGGATTTCTATGGGAGAGGGGCAGACAGATTTACCTTGGAAATAGGGCTCCACAGGTGCCTACTGGTAGAGGATGCTGAGTGGCAGAGCTAAACTCCATGACTAACCTGGCCACATGTTTTCTGTGCAGTGCCACACAGTCTGAGTCATGCCAGCTCTCTTCCATTCCTTTGGTGCAAGTGAGGTCGCTCTGATTTGCATCATTGTACCCTTTTCCCACACTGATCTTCTGCTTTGGGGGGTCCTTAGTTGTATTTTTACCCTGGCATAAATCAGCATAAATTCTAGGTGAATGTGGCTAATAGCATAGCTGATGTTTGCAGTGTTTAAAATAATTTTAAATCAAATTGTTTTAAATGGCTAACTTCATAGAAACTAGCAATGACAAAAACATATTATGTCATCTAGTTAGTCTCCCTGACAATGTGGGATTGCCTTTTACAGTGCTGTCATTGTCTTAGTTGGTACAAAATCTCTGGTGGAGGACAGGTAGTCTTATTTTGGGGTGGGGCAAGAGGGAAAAGAAGATATCGCTTTACAGGGTAAAGCTGAATCAAAGAGAGTTGGCAAGTAAGTATATTAAATGGGAGGGGAAAATGGGGAACTAAGAATCTCTGGATGGAGGGGTAACCAAAGAAAAATTAATAGCTATAATATATGGGGGAAAAGTCCTGGGTCAAACAAGACATGAGCCAATCATCACGTGGACCATTTTGCTTATACATCATATCCTTTTCCCCTAGGGTTCATGTGCTTTTTATCTGTTTCCTACATGTCTGTGTGGCATATTTTGGGTGATTCATAAAAATAATAATGTAGTTAGTTTTGTGGTGCTTCAGTCCATTCTAGCTTTTAAATGATAAAAGTTGTGTTCAGTTTCCTAGACTTCTAAGAAGAAAACAGAGTTCATATAGCTTTGCTGTGAATGATAGAATTCAGATCTGATAACAAAGTGCATCCCAGACTGGAACAGAAGTCTGTTTATTCAGGTTATAGCTGGTTTAAGAAACCTCTAAACTGTCAAATACCATCTGAATTAATGAGACCATATGGATCTAAGGCCCCTAAACAGACCCATCCAGATTAGTGTCTATTAGTCCTGTGGTGGGCTGCTTGGTACTGTAAAAGTGACAACACACATGGGTTTTGTTTAAGCCTAATTTTATAGAGTTATCAACTATTTATTTAATATCTTTATTATGGCAAAGAACCATATCTTGACTATGTTAAAGACTTTTCTCCAAAATATAAATCTACAATTACATATATTCTGAGAAGAAAATTTTGGGAAGAAAAATCAAAGCCAGAAATATGATATGGATAGAGAACAAATGTGTTCAGGGGAGGGAAATCTACAACATGCTTTGTAGAGTTAAGTCAAATGCAAATTTCTTCAAATATTTGAATTGCTGACAGAATTGATATTCTGTATTCCCCATGCATTTCCAGTTACATATTGAAGAAGGCAGTACCTTTTTCACTTGTGTGAAATAACATCAACTGTAAACACCAAACAGCTCTAATGAGAGAAAGAGACTATAGCTATTATATAGCTATGAGCCTAAACCAATGCTCCAAGTCTGAACTTTGGAGAAGTTCAGACAGAATCTGGATCAGATTTGAATGTCTACCTTCTCTCTAATGGGCTGAGGAAAAACCCAGGATCCAAACACTGCTGAATTTTGGGATTTTTTTTTTTCATGTGAAACTTTGAAGCCAAGGTCATCATTACTGTATACAGAGCAGAGAGGAAAACAGAGTGAAGCATGTTAATGTGGAAAACCAGTAAAAAAAAAAAATGAAGGAATTAGCACTGGCTTATGTTAAATATCAAATGTCCTATTTCGCTAAAGAAATAATTCCATAAAAGAAATTGATCACTTGCTTAAGGTTATCTTAACGCCTTGTCATCCCTTTGCTTGATATTAGCATCATTTTTTTTAAAAAAACTATGCTCCAAATTAATGTATTTCAGTTGAACAAATAATATGACTCAATTAGTAGTCCTTTAAAAATGGTTTTGCTTTATCAAAACATGGTGCACAATCGATCGCAAAATCTATTAGGTACCTAGCCTTCAATTTGCTGCACATGAACATTAAACACACAAAATAAGAGGTTATTTTGGAGTGATTATCATGATTGTAATAAGGCCTGACACTTGTGACACTTCAAACATGCAACCACCAACAGTTCCATTACAACAAAAGAGCTCCCAGCACAACACATTTTAATAGTCAGAAGAGTTGTGAATTCACAGCTTTGCACAGCAGGTGTGGCAGCACATCTTTGCACCCCTAAATACACATGCTCATCTAATCTGACAGATTAGACAATGGCACAAAAACCCCTTCGCTGATGTTTAAACAAAGACTTCATCTCTGAAGAGACAAAGCTCTGTGCTGAATGTGTTGCCACTAATAATTTTTCCAAATTGAAAACAATGTGTATATTATTAATGAAAAACAAATTGAGGCAGGAATGACAAATGCACATTGGTTCTTCTGACATTTTAAAAATTTCATTTTTCTTCCCCTTTAATATTTACCTTCGTATCATCTTGTAAAGGATCTTGTTAATTAGTTGCATCTTGTGTATGCTGCACACAACAAAGACAAGGAAGATAGGAGACCACACTGGGGGAGATTTAAAATCCTTCAATCCAAAGAACCATAATTTTCCTATTTTTAGTGCTTAGAATCTTTTTTTCTCCAAAAAATGCTGCATATTTAGACAGAAGCATTAATGTTCATAGTTACCCCCACCTTGGTTCTTTAGAAATGTGTTTTAGGGAACAGGGGATAGAAAACCTAATTTTCTTTTCAACTGAACAGCAACTGAGCATCAAAAAGTGAGGCTAGAGATGTGCATATTTACCATGAGGGAATGAACTGGGCATTAATGGGCTCTGGAGGCTTATTTGGAGACAGCTGCACTTATCATGAATCAGGAAAGGGAAATAGCAGCCCTGGTGCGCTGTAGGTCAGTCACAAATGTCGACTTCAGAGAGCTATAAATCTCCAGCATTACTTCAGCAGCCGGCTCGCAGAACACCCTTCTAGCAGTTTCCTATAATTTAAAGATTATCTAAGGTGTATAGTGAGTGTGTTCGATGAAAATATTAATTTAGAGATAAATCCTGTAAATGCTCTAAAGCAGCAGCTTCTGCCGAGTGGGATCGTCTTCTGGTACACTTCAAATAGGAATTGCTGCTAGTTTTGTCAACAGTAGGAGGTCATGGAAGGCTGCCAAATATAACAAGGCCATTTTCAATAAAATGCTTTCAGTTCTAAGTAGTCACAGAATATCTTCCTGGACTGTTTTATTACTGATATTTAAACTTTGATATATACTCTTAGACTGACAATTCCTTGAGTCAGAAATCTTAATCATGAAATGAATTAAAGTAAAAAAGCAATTAATCTCAGTTAACTCCTTCTGGCAGGTCCAAAAACATATTTTTGTTGTTGATTCTGAGTGTTTTAAAGGAATTATCCAGTCTGGCAGATTTTTTTCTCCTACTGTGAGACCGCTGGCTTTCAAAATCCAGTGTTTACATGATGAAATTTTAAGCTTTTAAGAAAAGTGGCAAAATTTCTTGGACTAATTAACATTTTAATTACAGTAAAACCTCCATTTAATGGACTAATTCGGGCGAGGGGGTGTCCGTTAAATCAAAAAGTCTGTTATTTAATTTAAAAAAACTGAGCTGTCGGAGCAGCAGCCCGCCCGCCACAGGGTCGGGGCGGTAGCTCCGCAGCCCGCCCGCTGCTGGGACCCGGGCGGCAGCCGGGAGCTGTCAGCCAGCCCGCCCAGGTCCCGGCTGCTGGGACCGGGGCGGCAGCCGGGAACCGTCAGCCAGCCCGCCCGCTGGCGGGACTTGGGCGGGAGACGGGAGCCGGCAGCCAGCCCGCGAAAAATGGATTTTGGATTCATCAGACTTGCTCAGAAATTTTGTCCGTTGCATCCGAAGTCCGCTAAATCGAGGTCCGTTAAATCAAGGGTTTACTGTACTATGAAATATAAGGGGATACTTATATTTGTTTTCATTTCAAGCAAGAGAAATTGCACTTTTATATTCAAAACAAGAATCAGTTTTAAAGACATATATGAGAACACTTCATCTCTGACTAGTTGGTATGAAGAACTTTAAAAAAAAGATTTTTTTTGAGAAAAAAAATTCAAAAGAGGTTCTGTTATTTTTTTCATAAGATAAAATGAAAACGGTGCTTTTGCTAACTTGGACCCCATTTGTGCCATCTTTTTCTATGGGCATTGATTTCATTAGGACTTTTTTTGTAAAATTCTACTCATCTTGAGTAAAGGTGTCCCAGTGGACCCTCCTTCCTTAGAGGTTTTTAAGCCCTGGCAGGGATGATTTAGTTGGTGTTGGTCCTGCTTTGAGCAGGGGGTTGGACTAGATGATGTCCTGAGGTCCTTTCCAACCCTGATATTCTATGATTCACAATGAGGTAATAGGAAGCTTTGGGATTTGATTCTAATCCCAAAGGAATTTTTGGGTCCATTTTCAGAAAAAGACCATGTTAAAACCATCATTTCAGCTATTTTAAAATCGTAGGTAAAACTCTATACTGATGCTCACATGGTATATTAGGCGTGTCATTTTCCTAGAAGTCCACACAGATTTGGGTGAACCTACTGTACTACTTTAACAAAGCTCGTCAAATGTGTTTCAGAATGTCACCCTTTCAATAGTTTTGTGGAAGACTAATAGGTTGCCGTTGTGATTACTGCTAGAAGTGCCACCTTCTAGAGGTAGTGGTATATAAATTGACCTTTTAACACTAGAGCTCCTTCAAGTTCAATATAAACAATTGTGTCAACCAGCTCTCGAGTGAGATGCATGGAACTCTGGGCAGGTTGAGTATTATATATTCTGACCATGCTGGTGTACTATATTTTCATTATTAGATTATCCTTTCTATTTCTGAGGGAATACATCCTGGAGTGCTTCTAATTGTATATTGAATACAGCTATCTGTCTGATCTCAGAGTTTCAAGGTAAAATGGTAAGTCATTTTTAAAGGTAACTTTGCTTTTTTAAAACCATACAACTTAGATTAAAAATAGATATGTCATATTTCTGAAGTGTGTCTCTTTGGAACAAAAGAGAACACCTGAGTATTGCTAGAGTGGGAAGAGATTTGAGAGAAAATATTTTTCTCTATATTATCAGTGTCTTTGGCCGCACTTTACACAAAATCAATATCCCTGTTTTCCCTGTACATCATCAGACTCCTATCCTGCAATGGAGCACCACAAAGGCAATCCCTCAGTGGAGCCAATAGGGCTATATACTTGTAAACCTAAACAGTTGCAAGGAGTGTTGGGACAGTAGTGTTTTGTCTTCGTCTATTTTTAATAAAAAAAAACCTGGCTGGATACCATGTTATTAATGTCCCTATAAGCGATTAAATATGATCAACCAAAATGATTCTTGTTTTATACAACATTATTTTACATAAAATAATTGTATTTGTTGCTTATTCACTAGTATTTTAGTTTGCTTTGCTTTTAAGCCATTTTATATAAATATCTCACAGGGTTTAAGTCCCTGTAGACCCCTAAGGGCCATTGCAGACTTTTAGCACTGCAGCTTAGAGTCAGTGTGATTATTCCTAACACTTCAGCAGAATATTTGAAGCTGATACAGTTTGGGGAGAAGCTGATCTTCTCAGAGAAGTCTGTTTTTTGTAAAGGAGGCCATTTGTGTTGCTTGCAGCCAACTACTAAAGACATGAAAATGTTGCTGTGCTAAGGGGAAAAGAGTCCAGTATTTTTTTTTCTACAATTATTTTCTTGTAAGAACCGTTACTGGGGCAGTCTGCACAGTTCAGATAGAAGTTACTTTAGTATTCTACAGGTTCCTCTAAGGCTGTACTGTTTAGCAGTGTAAAATTAAAGATCATAGAATCATAGAATATTAGGGTTGGAAGGGACCTCTGGAGGTCATCTAGTTCAACCCCCTGCTTAAAGCAGGACCAAACCCCAACTAAATATACTGATTTGCCTGCCATTTTTTGTAGACATAAGAAAACCTCCCATGTTTTTAATCAATCCACAGCTACACCAGTAGCTTCCATTATTTCTTCTTCTTTAAAGTTTTGTGTGAGTGCATATTTATAATATATTAACACACATGCACATACTTAGTACTTTTTAGTATCCCTTGCCTCATTCAATGTACATCTTCCAACTTTTGCAACAAATAAGGAGGGGACCTATATTGTTATATAACCCTGATTCATACCCAGAGCAAGTCTATCTTGTGCACGGAAAGAGACAGGAGTCCTGTGGAAAAAATACTATGTGATCATGTAATTAAACACTGTATCATAATGCACATGCACAAGTGAGCCAAATGAAGTTTATTAGCAGAGTTGGAGCCTTTACATCCCACTTGAGCCAATGGGGAGTAACTGATAGAGTAATAGGTTGTCTTTCTCTGTGTGGAGCAGCACTAGAAGGGGGTTGAAATACTTTGTCAGTGAGTTTCATAGATATTTACTGACAGCAGAGGATTGCTGAAACTCTGGAATCTTGGGTTCCATTCCAGGATCTGGAGGAGGAGTGTTCTCGAATGGTCATAAATCTTTATGCTTGGTTCCTCCCAACCTTACTCCTTTCTGCCCCATCCTTTCCAGTCTGACCCACTCCTGTGTCTTCTCCACATCTGGCTCCTTGTCCTATCCTGATTCTACATGCCAACCCAGTCCCAGTCCAATTCTCGGGTTTCTCTTCCCAGTCCCAGACTCCTTGCCAGTCCAAGAATTCCCCTCCAGACTCTCTGTCCAGCTCTCTCCTTGCCAGCCATTCTCAGTTCTGTTCGCAATGACTTCTTGTCCCTAGTCTCCTTGTCCAACTTTCCCAAATTCCCCATCTTCTGGCTCTTTTTCCCCAGTCTTTTTGCTCAGCCAGTCCCATTTCCCCCCTTCCCCCTCCGCACAGTTGGCTCCTTGTCCTATCTGCCTTCCCTCCTTCTCCATCATCTTTCTTCCTGTTTCCCACCCACTGTCCCAATCTCTTTGCCTAGTCACTTCCAGTCTCCTTGTCACCATCTTTCCCCAACTCTTCATCTAATATCAGTGCCCCCTCTACCTCACCAACTGGTTCCAGTCCTACTGGTTCCTAATCTCCTTGCCCAATTACTACCAGGCCCCTCTTCCCCTGGTATAGAGTCTCAATCCCTTTGCCCTACTTTACAGCCTCCCATCCTCTGACTCCAAGGCTCCATGTCCAGTCAGTCCCAGTCTCTGCCCTCTCTAGCTTCCAGCCTCTGCTTCACCAATTTCTAGTCATAGTTTCTCTCTTTCTACTTCCTAGGCTCAGTCTCAGCAAACTCCATGTCCTAATCTACTAGCCCTCTCTCCCCTTCCCCCCCCCCCCCCCATCCTCGGTCCTGTTCTTGTCCCGTCTGCATTTGAGTCAGGTGGCTTCATCTTCCATGCTGCCTGGGCCCCACTGAAGGTCATTGTTAGCACAGGTAAGACAGGCTCTCTGTTTTCATTCCTGGTGCCTGACCCTACCTTGGCTTGGAGCAGCTGAGAGCTGCAGTTTCAGGGAAAGTCTGACATTGCCCAGGTAATTCTGGGCTCAAGCACGTTCAGTCGTGGGATGGCACACGGGCAGTCTGCTGAGCACTAAGAGCTGTAAGGGGATGGAGTGTGATCAGTGTGCATGAAATCATCAGAGATTTTAATGTCTAAACTCTAACTCTGAGAAGTCTACTGGGCATGTGCAAACTTAAATTTTTCATGACTTATAAGTTGGCTGGATTTTTGCAGATATACACAAAAACAGAAAAAGACGCCTCCCTGACGGAGATTACCTTCCTGTCAAATTCCTAGTCCCTGTTCCAAGGAGCTAGCCTTTCTCAAAGAAAAGGTAGTTGTAAGAGAATCTTCCTTCCCCCCACTCTAAACTCTAGGGTAAAAGAGGGGGGGTCTCTTATGCAGACCACTAACTTTAAGCTACTTTTCCTGCCTAAGTTAAATCTTTTCCCCCAAAAAACCAAACTCTTCCAGATGGGGATTGGATCCAGCTGCCACCATCAAAGTGATGTACTCCAAGACTATGGGGTGGGGCACCTTAACACCCCCCCGAGAGTAACCCTCCCTCCCCTTTCTATCTGGGAGATGGAAAACACCGAGACTTCACTCTACCCTCCCCCTCTGGCTACCGAGGAGAGAGTGTAAACACACAGACCCTGCTAGTTCTAAGCTGTGCCAGATCCAAAGCCAGGACCACTCCAAGGGAAATAATCAGACCCTTTGTATAACCAAAAAAGATTTAATAAAGAAAGAAACAAAGCATACAACTAATACAACTTCACAGATATAAAGCTTTCTAACCTGCGTCTCCTTGCATAAATTAGCCCCCTCCCCAGGGATTTCTCTCTCTCTGATAACTCTACAGTTTAAGGACACCAGAGATCAAATACAAAGCTTATGCAATCAATAGTTCTACTTACTGTTTTTCTAACTTATTAATATATGAAGGAAAAGGAGGAGATGAGTTTGCATAGCTGGAAAAAGGTGGAGTCAGTCCCCAAAACCTCGGACGAACTGAGACTAACTTCCTGGTTTGTCTGTAGACAGGCTACTCTGACGTCACCCCCCTCTCCTGTTCAGTTAACCCCTAACAGGTAAAACAGCAACTCCAAGGCACTTCACACTCATGACAGTAGTCATCATATTTTAATATTGCAAACCAATGTAATTTTCCCAAACCTCATTATTGAAAACCTTTGAACCATCTTGTCTGAAACTTTTTCTGTAAAAATTCAGTCTGAGGCTGACACCTAGCAAGGAAAAGTTTAGCCTGCATTTTAAAAATGTGCAAAAAGCTCTTATATTGGGAAATGCCAGCCAACCTTAATAATAGGCAATGTTACCAGCCCTTCCTATAATATATACATGACATGTACAGTAGACTCTCGATTATCCAGGATGATAGGGAAAAATCAATTCTGGTTAATAAAGTCCCGGATAATCACCATCCATAGGAAATATGGGGAGAGGGGGTTTGGTTCACCAGCCACCCTGCGCCGGGGGAAGGGGTTATTGGTTCACTGGCTGCCCTGTGCTCTGGTGGGGGATTTTTGGTGTGTGCTTGGGGCGGCAGCAGAGACAGAACCAGCCCAATGAGTTGCGTGTATTTTTTTTGACATCCTGGTTAATCCACATTCTGGTTAATCCAATCCTGGATAATCGAGAGTCTACTGTATTCAGAAATAAGATACAGGCTAGAGGTAGATTTTTAAGCATACTACTGTCTGCTGGTGGTACCTGTAGTTCATTTCTCTTATAAAATTTTATACTCAACTGTATCATCTCTGCACTTTTTGCTGACTATATAAAGACTAATAGTAAACTTTTGTAAAGTGCCTAAGTCTCTGTAATGGGATTAAGACTCCTAAGTGACCTAGATTCTTTTGAGAATTTGACCTGGACAAAAGCATTCTGACATGGACAACCAAATCCTCCTGCTCGCTATGCCCAAGTAGTAATACTGGGGTCAAGGATTTTTTCAAGGGTTGGAAATACAAATCTATTCCCTTTCCCAGACTGTAAAGGCATAATGAAACCCCTCAGTAGTTACCAATTACCTGCTCTGAAAAGGACAATAACTGGTGGATCCTCATACTGTTAGATCCACCAGCGTGCAATGTTTGTACCAGTTCCCACAGTTCAATGGATTCAAGCTGGCAGGGCCTAACAAAAGGCACCCTAGGAATATAAGGAACTTATTCAAACAATCTTGGAACCATTAGCAATTATCTTCAAGACCTCATGGAAGACAAATGAGGTCCAAGAGCACAGGAGAGGGGCAAATATAGTACCATCTTCAAAACAGGGAACAAAGAGGATGCAGGGGACTATGGACCATCAGCCTAAATTTGATTCCTGGAAAAATACTGGAACAAATTGTCAGATAATCAAATTGTAAGCATCTAAATGATAGTAGGGTAATAAGTAATAACCAGCATGGATTTGTCTAGAACAATGAACCTAATTGGTTAGTTTGACAAAACAACTTAATTTCCTTCTTTAACAGGGTTACTAGCCTACTGGATGGGGAGAAGCAACAGATGTAATATTCTCGCTTTTAGTAAGGCAGTCAACAAAGACCCATGTGACATTCTCATAAGGAAACTATGGAAATGTAATTGAAATAAAATTGCTATAATGTAGGTGCAAAATTAGTTAAAAGGCTGTACTCAAAGAGTGGGTATCATTGGTTCACTGTCAACTCAAAGGAATGTGTCTAGTCCTGCAAGTATCTGTCCCGAGTCCTGTATTATACAATATTTTCATTAATGACTTGGGTAAGGTATTGGAGAATATGTTTTTAAAATGGATGACACCAAGTGAGGAGGAGTTGCAAGCATTTTGGAGGACAGGATTAAAATTCGAAACAACCTTGACAAACTGGAGAAATGGTCTGAAATCAGTTAGATGAAATTTAGTAAAGACAAGTGCAAAGTACTACACTTAAGAAGGAAAAGTGAAATGCACAAATACAAAATAGGGAGGAGCCATTAGTACTGCTGAAAAAAGATCTAGGAGTTATTCTGGATCACAAAGTGAATATGAGTCAACAATGTGATGCAGTTTGAAAAGGGCTAATATCATTTTGGGGTATGTGAACAGGAGTATCATATCATCTGTAAGACGGGGGTAGGGGGATGTAATTGCCTGCTCTACTCAGTAATTATGAGGCCTCAGCTGAAGTACTGTGTGCAGTTTTGGGTGCAAAACTTTAGGAAGGATGTGGACAAGCTGAAGAGCAACAAAAATTATAAAAGGTTTAGAAAATCTGACCTATGAGTAAAGGCTTAAAAATCTGAATATATTTAGTCCTGAGAAAAGAAGTCTGATAGGTATAGAGAGATAAATCTTCAAATATGTTAACTAAAAGCACTGTGATCAATTGTTTTCCATGTCCACTGAAGGTAGGACAAGAAGTAATCAGCTTAATGTGAAGCCATGAAAATTTAGATTAGATATTAGGAAAATCTTTTTAACCTCTAAGGATAGTTAAGCACTAGAATAGGCTTCCAAGGGTGGTTGTAGAATCCCCAGCATTAGAGGTGTTCCGAAAAAGTTGGACAAACACCTGTCACGGATGGTTTAGGTACATTTGGTCCTGTGTCAGCACAGGAGGCTGAACCAAACAAACTCTTGAGGTCCCCTCCAGCCCCACATTTCTATGATTCTGTGATAGTAATAACCATTGATTATTGAGGTCAGTGGAAGCTGCTAGCTGTTGAGCACTTTTGAAACTCTGTCATGTGCCTAACTGGATTTTGAATGGAGTTTGACTAAGATTTTCAAAGGTATATATTTTGTAAGTGCCCAACTCTTTAGACTGGTAATGGGAATTGGGTGCCTAACTATCTGTTGTGCCTTTGAAAATCTGCACTTTAACTTTAGGCTTCTTTTAATCTTGGTATCAGTGAGTGGGAAAGACAAATTATGTTGCTCTAAGGAAATGAAAAGGCTTGATGCTGTATGTGGATATATTTTTCCCTCTGAATCGAGACGATAGACCATAGACAATAGACCACACTTGAAGAGTGGGAAATGCTGTCCAGGCATCCCTGGATAAATGATGGATTTAGATATGAATTTGTACAATCCCATCTGAGGCAATGAAACTTTGAGTGTTTCTTTTTGAGGCCACTCCATTGATGTGATATGTGCACAGCTCTACTGAATATATAGAGAAATATACTTTTATGATATATACTAGAAATGATTCACAGCTTGAGCCTATGGTTGTCACCTAACTTTTACTCTTAATACAAAAATGATAGAGGGGCCTTATTCTTCGTTTTCTGGGATAAATGTAGAATTTTCAGCATATGTTGACACCAGGTACTCATGGTCATATATCTTGTGGTGGCTATAAGTATTTTAAATGAACCTATCATCATGATAAGAAAGAGGTGCAGATAATCCTCCTCTTAGTTCTCCAGAGAAAGGAAGGGAGATTAGGCTCTGGGAGATAAAAACAGAGAGCAAAGGAAGCCCATGAAGTTCCTCTTGGGCCTTTTTCCACTGAGCCAGAACGTCTTTTGCATTTCCTGAATAAGAAGTCATGTCATGACTCCTAAACATGGATGCATGTAATTTTTATTAAATCTCTCTTCAGATTCATAACAAAGCTCTACTCATTAGAATGTACAATAGATTCAGGTGGTTATACTGATGTGGTATCTTTCCATTCCTCTTTTATTTAGTCCCTCCTGTGTTGTATCGCTTTTTGTTTTTAAATAATGGGTTGAAGGTAGTTTTCTGCAGTTGCACCATACTTAAGGTTGTGTTGTCTCAGTGCTGCTACTGGAGGCAAACTCCCCAAAGAAAAGTGAGTCCATTAAACATTCAGCTGTTCTGACTGTACTAGCTCTGCAGGCTTACATTTCCAAGCCACCAACATTACAGCATGGAGAATCTAATATCTCATTCCAAGACAAATCAGGGAGATCATACCACAGAGGTATAACCTTGGGTGCTCCTTAGTGCTTCCGACTGCCTCACTGGATGGGGGCTAAATGGGCACAGTATCAAAGCATCTGCGAGAAGAGTCTGTGACAGCTGGGCTATGGCTATCACTTGCATTTGGGTGATATTTATAAAAGCATTTCTTTGACATTTTCCGTCTGACAGAGCATGTTAGCTATAAAACCTCACTGTTGCAAAAAGTCTGCCCAAATTCAGTGAGTGCCAGCAAGCCTTATAAAGAAAAGGGGAATGATTTCCCACAGTGTCTGTGGCCAGTAGAAACCCTGACAGAGGACACTAGCAGCAGGAAAACCTCTAGGAATGGAAGTCGCTCTGCACATAAAGCAACCCTTGTGTCATGGCAACCATTGGGGTCAGTAAAGCCCCAAAAGTAGGAAGCATTACCCAGGAAGGATGGTGGCAAAGTATCTATTGATTCCCACAGTGGTTCCTGGCTGTGCATCTGCTTTGGAGATCAAATGAGAAGTTGCTCTCCCGCACCTACAAGGAACATGAAGGAAGGGCAATCATTGTAATACAGCCTTCTTTCCCTTGTGTTGAATTCCTTCTGAGGTGCAAGGGTCCTTGCCGGTATATGAAGGAGTAAATTAGCTTAGTGAATCTAGCTAAAGGATTTCATGCAATGGGGAATTGTTCCCACATCACCATCTACAATGAGAGTCTCATCTGGCTCTCATTTGAAGGCAGGACACAAAAACATATCTAATGGCTGGTTTGGTGTGCTTAGTGGATTACAGTGAACATATAGAAGAGATGACCCTGACAGCTTTATTTCACTTCCAACAAGCTTCAATTTAGGGAAGAAGCGTTTTAGCTTGTTTAGAGAGGGCAGCATTCTATATCAAATTCTACACACTGTTAAAATGAAATAATAATTTGTAATATTAAACATAAGATCAATTAATGCTACATCCTAATAGCAATAGTTCCCTTTGTTATAGACTTTGTAATGAAAATAACTGACCCTGATGCTATAGTATATCCTTGATTTTAGACTGAGATGCAAAACGCATGTCATGGTCAATCCTCTCTTCGCAGAACTACAATAGTGAGGACCATTGCTCACACACTAACTAGAAGGCTGCTGTTGGAGGGCGGGGGGAGTTCTCCCCACCTCTATACGCCTTTGGTATTTTTAAGTATCATATTTGATCTTGTGGATGTAGACTAGTCTTAAGCAATGAACAAAAAAGAAAAAGTGACTTAGTGAGCAGAATAGCATATAAATCCCTTACCTGTTATCCCTATTAAAGAGTAATTTAAATCTTCCCACATGATGTAGCTACTGGGGGCACCAGTAATTCTAGGCATACTTAAGCATATTTTCCACAGTGCCTCTCAATTTTTGGACACTCAACTTGAGACATTTTATAGTAGTCTGATTTTTAAAGGATGGTGGCTTAGCACTTAAATCAAGCCTCTTTAAGGTGTCTCAGATAGGGCATGTTAAAACTGAGGTATCAGAAATCAGTATTCACTTTTGTAATATAGGCCTTGCTCTTGTAAATAATGCTGGATGGAATACTGAGGAAATAGCTGAGCAACTCTTCTGATATAAGAAAACACTGTGCAAGAGTATGGGCAGAAAGTGTTTCAAGAGACAATTGTATTGCTTATGTCTGAAGTAGACATGGAGAGAAAAAAATAGACCATGTAAAATATAATCAGCCCCTTCTTGTGGCAAAGCTGCTGGCCCTGAAAAAAGATTTTTTTTTATTTGTAGTCTGGACCTTACTGTGGGGAAAATGAACACTTTATACATTACATTTTTTTCAATGTAGAGTCTTCAAGATTCTAGCTACAATACCAAATTCCTGAATAAAGTTGCATGTGTTTGAAGCCTCTTCAGTGCAAATCATCTCCAAAAGTGCATAAACATGTTAATTTGTGCCCAGTCATGAGACTTTTAAAAGTTAGACAGGGAAATGTGTTTTACAAGCATACTACTGCTTTCAGAGAAAGTGCTTCCATGCATACACTGTATTTTGCCTGGAACCTCACATGTGTTCTCTTCAAATCTTCAAGTCTGCGTCACTGCACTTATGCAGAGGAAAAGGGAACCAAGGCAAAAGGAGCCAAAGAATTAGGGAAGGGATAGAGAAGGAGGAAGGTTTAAAATTTCTTATACAAACTCCCTTGCACTCTACAAATATTCTTCCAGCCCTTTTCTGAAAGTTGGCATGGCTGATTTTTTATTTTTTATTTTTTACTGTATTTGGTTATGGGTTTTGAATCAAGTAGGATTCTGGGTAAGGAGTGAAATTCATTACACATCTTACTATGTGCTTGTTAAGAAATAATGTAGGTATCATGCTATGCATTATGGTGTTACATTGCATGGGTTCATGTGTAAAGTTATAATATGAATGTTGAGCTTGTATTGTTTTTGATGATTGCATCGAGGCTAAAATGTATAAAATGTTTTGTGACACTTCTTATGAGATTCAATGATGACTAAAAAAAATTGAACTGTTTCCTCCAGAATTCTAAAGTTCCTAAAAGTCTCTCTCTCCCACACACCTCCTTTCACAAATTGATTCTTGTTTGTATTTTGGCATAAAGTTTCAAAAATATTAGGTATGCATGGTGTGATCAAAATGTGCACACAATTACTGCCATTGCATGGGCAAATTGGGTAAATCAATGCAAATGTGCCCAACTTA
This sequence comes from Sternotherus odoratus, assembly GCA_032164245.1. Classification (NCBI taxonomy): domain Eukaryota; kingdom Metazoa; phylum Chordata; order Testudines; family Kinosternidae; genus Sternotherus; species Sternotherus odoratus. The sequence continues at coordinate 59,950,118 of JAVMKO010000007.1, read as the reverse complement.
TCAGCATGTCTAGTGAAGTGCTTTGTGTGCACAGTCACATTAATACTGTTAAAAAATAGGCATGTTTGCCCATATATTTTGTACCTAGTTGAATGACTAAAGTTTTTGAAAATCTGGGTTTTCTATGTGGAACTTTTTTATGACATCAGGTGACCAAGTATCCAAAAAATCTGCCAACCTTGAAATACACAGGATGTGTGGTTTTGAAAAAAACCAATAGCTAATTTGTTCATTTTTTTAAAAAAAGGAAAATGTAGCACTTTCAAACTCAGGTTCAGGCCCTCGTATCATAGCACTAAAACCACAGAGCTCTAATGTAGTAGAAAGAGCTGCAGCCTGTAACAATGAGAGTTAGCATTTTTAAGGAAATATTTTTAAAATCCCTTTGCACATTAGCTGGCTCTGAAGTTCTATCTAAATCCAGCTAACATTACTATGTTTTATGGCTAGCCTAACTTTGTGACTTTGAAAGTGTTTGTTCACATTGCTTTTATGTGACACCAATTCACTGTGCACCAGAGGTGACTGTGAGACATATTTTGTTGGTTAAAAATATTATATTAATGGTTGTCTTCCATACAATTTTCAAATAGGAATCAATCAAGTCTTGTGTGGTGATGTGCAAATTTTCAGTCAATTTGAACTGATTTGGCTCTTCAGAAGGTTAAGGTAGTTTAATGGTTGAAAGCACATTGCTGTGCAGCAAGCTGCAAAAGTCAAAGGGTTAGAGGATTAGGATTTCATTTCCTGTTAGCCGTTGCCATGTCTGTTTTCTGTCCAAACTGCTTCTTGTTCCCGTTTAACCCATGCTTTTAAAGACAAGAGGGGTTGAGAACTTGTGGGCCTCAGGCTTCATTTTAACAAGCCGTCTCTAGCACTTTGGTGCGTAATTTGTCATAAATGTCGTAGGTCATGGAATGTTAGAAATCTACAGCCAGCAGATGGTCATTATGACAGCAGTTATGCTTCAAAAGCAAAAGATGCTTTGTGGTATTTACTTTAGTGTGTGAATGTTACACCTCTATAGAATATTTTCAAGTTCTCTTTTAAAATGAGCCTGTACTTTTTAAATGGATCCAATTACAGCCCAAGAATCAAATCCTGTTCTCTTTATTCATGGGAATAGTCCTGTAGGATTCTATAAAGTGAGTGGGATTTACCATGTATACTTATCTGGAGAAAATGTATTTAGTTTAGAAACAACAACAACAACAATAACCCTGAACCTGTATGCAAAATAACAGCCAAACTTTTCAGTACTCACAGTTTAGTTAACTTCAGAGTGTTTTCTTGTTTGCTTTTGTGTACCTGTCCACTTAGTTTCTTCAAGTGAGACTTGAGGTAGAAGTTCCAAAATACCATGAGATTAATTTGTTCTTGCAGCATAGAAATTTCAACCCAGCAGGAATCAGGATCTATTGAAAATCTTTCTTTAATTTCATCTGGTACAGTAGAATCCAAATACTTTAACTAGGATTGAGGCTCCATTACGAGGGGTGATATGTGAACACTTTAAGTGTTAGGAGAAGTACAAATATAAATTACTAAGGCCCATATACAGCCCAAAGAGCTTAAAACCTATAAAGATAAATGACATGAAGGGTAAGGAGAGAGGAATACAATCAAGTACATATTTTTATGTACACACTTACACTTAGTAATTGCACCTTCATTATAAATAAGTAAAGGAAGTGTTAGCTACTCTCTCAAGGGAGCTACAATTAACCATCTGATATTTTAGGTCTTGAGGTAAGGATAGTGGCCTTATGGTGGATCAGTTCAGTGGGACCATTCTGTGCGTAAGGGGAAGCATGGGAGGATGTGTGAACTTCTGTGTGACATGCTGACAAACGGGCGGGTGAGTCTGGCATTGCTCAGAGTAGAGGAAGTAGGTGAGGAAAACAATAAAAAATAAGCCTGTTGGCACAAAATTTCCAGCCCAGTTTCTTGAACTGAATGAAGTTTGGATCTGTGCAGATAAACTTTAGATATGAGTGAATTTTCATATGCTTATCTGAATAAAATCAAACCATTCATTTTACCTTTGTGATTTAACTTTTTGCCTTATAAATACCTTATACATATAATGATATTCTTGAAATCTTTAAACTTTGTAATGATAAGTTAACAAGGTAGCACTGTAAATCAGAGAAGCTATTTAGCTCTGTTACCGTTAAGCTATACATTACTTCATAGAAAGGAGCAACGTGATTGAGCCAAGTGTTCATAATGAGCATCAGGATTCTGTGAAGATCACCCAGCATGCTTACACTTTGCACAGGTTTGTCATCTACAAACTCAAGAAAGATAAGAACATATATTAATAACATATTTAAATTGTGAATACTTTGGCCAGGCTTCCATTTCCTTTCCCCAAAATTAAAAATCAAAATATTGAGGATGTTAGCATCACCCATAGGTCCTGATAGACATCTGGAGATCATTCTTCCTCTGTCACTCCTATAAATGAAACATGAAATTCCTTCGGTATTAAAGTCCTCAAATTTAGGGAAGGAGGAGGAGAAACAAAAAACAAACAAGGTTTGTGTGCAAACCTCAAAGAGATTCATTTCGCATGTCTTATGTTCTTCCAGGCTTGCGCAATCCAGAGTCTGTAGCTTTCTGTGAGTGGACTACAATTCCTATCAGTCACTAGGATAGGTTTCATCTGCAGCCAACTTTAAATAAACTCTTCTTCTTAACTGAAGCCTGTCCCAGAGATTGATAAGTATTGAATCCCACTCCCTTTCAAATAGTTACTGCTGGTCACTGGATTGTATGAGCTTTGACAGATGCAAGAAAGAACCTTTGAAGTGGGGTGGCAGAATGATATTCTGAGTGGTGGAAATCTTTACATGGAGGATGTTTATTTTGTTTTTAATTCGGAGCATGATCACCAAGAAAATTCTGAAGCTTATTAGGGTTTCTAGATAGCGGGTAGGGCTGAAGCACTCTTCACAATGTATACGGCTTACCAGATCTTCATAGATTTTGCCAGAAGGAACTATTATTAACATCTAGTCATAACAAATACCACAGAACCTCACTCAGTGATTTCTTTATCAAACCCATAACTTCTGTTTGAGTTGTAGTATATCTTTTTGGGCTTGTCTATGTGGTGGGATAATGCGCTCTACTGGGGTGTTATTTCTAAAATGTGCTAACATGCTGAGCATTAAGTGGTACATGTAGTCTCTGATAGTGTGCACTAAAGGTTCCCTCATTCACTTTAACATGGTTTAAAAAAGCACTACATTAAAGCACAGCGGCAGGGTCTACATGGACCAATTAATCTGTAACATGATGCAATTTAGAAATTACACCCCTATAAAAGCACATTGTACCCCTTGTATAGTGAAGTTCTTAGAAGGATATCCAGTGTTAATGAGTGCCCTCACATACAGTGAACATATTTTGCCAGGCTAGTTCATTTTGCTACTCTATTCAGATAGGAATTTGAACCTAGCTTGATATTACTTTTCCAAAGAAAAACTGAGGAAATGTCATATGTTTTCATACAAATATAAAGCACAGTCCTAAACAACAAATATATCTGCAGTCTCTATGCTTTCATTGCTGTATATTGTCTGCTGCCTTTACAGTAGCTCAGTAAGAATGATATGGGGGGGGGGGGGATGTTAAAATAAACAAATTAAGAAATGTGCTTTGAAAATATAATATAATATGAAAATTGGGAATTTCACAAAATACTCAGTTGCCACAGACATCACAAAAAAAGTCAGATGCTTAATAATCAATGTAGTTAGCTTGGACACAAAGTATTATAACTGGATCAGATGCTGAAACACAATGAGTAGGCAGTGAATTATTGTGGGGAGAAGGGGGTCCTACTACCGTTTTACAACATGCTTCTCTCAGCCAGTACCAAACTGCCACAATGATGATACATTTCCTAGAACTATCTTAGGTAAAATAATGGTATTATTGGATGCAGGACGTAGATTACTGTACATAAGTATGCCATTAACAATTTTTTACAAAACTTATGCAATAAAACACCTTGTTCCCTCAATATGAGAAAAGCCAGCCCAAAGGTACCCAATAATTACTTGACCCAAATCTTGATCTATCTCCACATTGCCTCGAGGTCCATCACCCTATTGTGACCACAGAACTATGCTCCAATTTCACAGGAGGAATATCAGCATGACTTTTTCTGTGAAACAGCTGCTGCTGTAGCATGGGGAGAAGAACGAAGATTTAGTTCCTGATCCAAAGCCCATTAAAGCCAATGGGAGTCTTTCCATTTTCTTCAATGGAATTTGGATCAGGTTTTACACAGGAAAAAAAAGGGGTCCCAGAACTGAAAATGTGAGAGCACTCTTTTTCCCTGAACAATTGGCTTAGAGGTATGGGTTTCTCCAGCACCCCTATCATGGTAGGTGAGAGAGCATGGTGTATGTTAGGAAGAAAAACACAATCATGAGAAGGCAATAAAACACAATACACTAAAATTTCCAGAAGGGGAATAACAGAAGCATGTTGGTAGGAGACCAACTCAGAGGTGATAAACAGTTTTAGGATTTAACTTAGGTTTTAGGGGGAGGTTGTGTGTGCATGTTCTTTACCTGTTAGACTGTGAATTCCAGTTGGACTAATTATTTCTATTGGCTTCATAATGCTGAGGAATTTAATAAGAGAATTCAAGGAATGGTTCCATGTTTGCAGGAGCCTTTTCTTTTGTATTATAATCTCTATATATGTCTTGCAGTTACACTGATCCTAAAATTAGATTTTAAAAATTACTCAATGAGAAATATTGCTGATATAGCCTCCAAGTCTCATTTTGTCACACTTAGTGACAGGATCATTACACATCGTACACCAGGTTCAGTTACATGTCTCTTTACAAATTGCTTCAAACATGGTTAAGCAGTTTGCAACAATCACCTGCCCACAAACCTCACTTCTTTTCTCTTTCCACTCTACTGAGATCAAGTGAGATAAAATTAATGACAGAAACAAATTCGACAGGAAACTTAAAAAACAAAAATAAACTAAAAATAATCCCACGTTGCTGAATCATAAACATTACAAAAAAGTATTGTGAAATTATTTTTTCCAGTTGTTCCTTGGTAGGGTAGCATCCAAATAGAGGCTTTCTTGCACACTAATCTTGAAAAGTAGAATTCTGTAGTCTAACAGTCAATTCATGTAGTGCATACAAAAAAATAGGCCCTGGAAGAGGAGGTGGCCATGATTTAATAAAATAGGGACATAAATATCTATAAATATTTAAGCTTTATAATTTAGATTTGTTTGTAGAGGTAGCTATTAGCTTGTTTCTGAGAGGGTAAATTCCTGCATAGTACAATGTAGTACTATAGGCAGCACCACTGTGAGTAGGAACAAAGAGCCCCAGGCAGCCCCACCCTCTACCATTCTCTCCTGTGACAACACCCCTTGTTCACAAAGCCCCTTTCAATTATATTCTTTGTTTGTAATGTTTACTTTTTTCATTCAAATCTCTCCCCCTCTCATTCCCAGTCTTTCAGACAACCATGCTAGCTGGAGCTGGCACAGAGAGAGAGAAAGAGAATGAGATATAACACATGCCTATCTTTAGAAAAACAAAGCAAAACCAAACTAAAAACCAACCCAATCTCAGCTCCTTAAATAATGTTTAAATACATTCCAGCTTTTACAAGAAATTTACAATTTTGCCCCCTCTCATTACCCACATCTCAGTGTTTGCCATCTCCCAGCACTAAAACGGGCAGCCTGATCATACGGATACAATTTGCTCAATAAAGATCCCTCTTCTTAAATCTGTTTTCTTTCCAGAGTGGTAAAATGATTATTTAGAGATGAGTGACACTTCTTACTGGCCAAAGATGACAGAAGTAAACATCCACTATGTTCTGTTCCAGGAATCTCTTCTTTTAGCTGTTGTTTGATTGTTTAGTTTTTGTTTTACTTACTTTTTATTTTTTATTATTAACCAAAAGTAGTTATCTCGCTTCATGTTTAGGGTATAATACAAAGTGTGTGTCACATTATACTGCAAAATTTGACTGTCCTGCTCTAACCTGACAAAATATGATAAAGATACGGTGCTTCAAAAAGATTTTTCATGTGTACGTTTTCAGGTGCAGGTTTACAACTGTAAAAATAAGAAAAACAAATATAAACTATATTCAAAACAGCTTTTCTTTTTAGTATCAGTAGGTCAAATTAATCAAGACCACAGGCATGAATGGTTTGATCTGGGAGTGAGAATTGTCACTTATGTAGCTGCTACTCTATAAACCTGGAAAAGCTGTTTTTTGGGCAGCTTTATGGGGCTGGACCAATAGTTATACGATGGGGTGGGTATGATGCATACCAGCAAATTATATATGAAGGAATTGCTTTTAAAGTGATAAATAAAAATAATAAATAAACAACACATTTATCCTTGGAGAATTCTCCTTAAAATTGTCCTTTTAATTCCAATTATAAAGGATTTGCACACAAAGATTAACATTTTCAGTGTGAAATATTCCTCCTTTGTTGCAAGCGTAGTTTCTATATTTATTTTAACTGTAAAAACAAACCTTGAGCTCAGAAGATCCATTATTCAAATGTATCTTCTCAAGACAGTGGACAAAATTTGGCACAGCTCTGGAACTGAATAAATGGAAAACTCATAAGTATACATCTGAGATGTCAAAATTGTACTCAGTGACTTAATCGGTTCTATCTGCTTGTCTTAAATATCAAAATAACACAAGCCCAGGATAACTATATCCCATTTATTTCTTATGGAAAAAAAAGAGCATTCTTCTTAAGCAATCGATCAAAAAATAATAACTTGAGTATGTGTTTACATATAATAACATATAATTACATATGCTGTGAGCTTTGGCATGTATTTACAACTCAAGTCAGTGTTTAATTAAGATATTACTATTTTATTGTTATTTTTATTATAAATAATCAAAAGATAAGAGTTTTTCCCCTTCAAATTTATGCATCCTCTGTTATAGAAAAACCTGGGTCAATAATATCTCCACAAAATTACATAGATTCTCAATAAGGAACATCTGCATTCAAGCCATTATGGACCTTAAAAGCGGTAATAAATTTAGTCACTGGTAAATGAAAAGGTTTCACAGATGACTTAATTTGCTGTGGGAACCTGAGTTTCCTCTGATGTGTAGCCTCCCTATTTTGCTGCCTGTGACCTTCTGCACTATCCACCTGCTGGAAGCCATGTTTGATTCTCTGACCAGGGAGATGCCTGCTTGACAGCAGAATGGTATCATAGGACAGAGTGATGGAATTTTTCTTTCTCTGTCATCATTAAGGGGGTTCCCCCTATGGTGAGGGGAATGAAAAGTACGATTTAATGTTCTCTGGAGAGTGGCAGGGGAAAAAAGGCTCAAAGCTTCACATGCTGCTTTCTGAGTGGGCCATTTCAGTCCTTGTGGCGAATGGGATGTCCCTGTGGAATTTACCATAGACTGGCCTGAAAAGAAAAGGATTAAGACCCTTTAAAGGATGGAAATGTAACAAAAGGAGCACTTTTATGATGTAGCAGCATAAAATAAGAGGCTCTTTTGTGTAGCTGATTGCTAAAGATCTTTGAATTGAGCAGCCTACGTTGTAGGCCCTGTTCCCTGAGGGTTTAGAGGCTTGTGCAAAATGATATGTCTACACTAGAATAAGAATATGTCTCTAATTTAGGGGCAAATAAGAGATTATTCGTTTGTTTCTACATCATTTTTTTCCACACCTACCGAAAAGTGGCCTGTAGGGAGATTATACTCTAGTGAAAGTTGCTGCTAATTAAAACAAGTAATTAGTGTTCCTCCAGGCTTTGCGGTTTCACTCACTTTTGCCCGCCAGACAACATTAGTTTAAAAGCAATCCAATTGCTAGCAATAACACACTGTAAAAAAGTCATTTAACAAGTATATAAGTGTAAGGTTACAGTTCAGGCTTTGATTTATCTCTTCTGGGCTATTTAGAAATGCTATAGCAAAGTTAAAGGGGGGGGGAAAGTTAAAACGTTTTTTTTCTTTACAATGTTTTTAATTAAAAAGTCATGCCACTGCAGTTACAGAGATGACACAGAAGCTGTAGGAAAGTGTTCCAAAACAACATTAGGAAACTAGAATTGCATTTAATACAGTTTTCAGAGAGAACCCTCACTTAGCATTTTGTAAACAGATCATTTCATTAAGTTCTTTTGTTTCCTCTCCTGCCACTTCTGAAATGAGGACTTTTCATTGACTCTGACTTTCATTGAAATAAATAGGAACAGTAGAGTTTAACATATTATTACTTCATATTGTCATAAGACAAAAATGATTGTGTATATGTTGTTGCTCTACCAAAAGACTTTACAATCTAAGGAGATTAATATTAAGGTTCAGATGCAGCACTATTTTTAAAAAGTGATGATGTAGATATTAACAAAATGTACCTATTGGTGGAACATCAATTTTGCCTCTGGTACATTTGGTTTCTTTGCTTTATTTTTCTGTAATTGCCTGCTACTGACCATGTGTGTCAAAATGTTTTCTAAATCAATGTCACAGGGAAAGATGTATATACTATAGTTTATGTACAAACATGATGTGTAAAATGAACAAACCAAAAGGGTTAGTTCTTTTTCAGAAATGGGCACATATTGGAATATGTAACTTGTAGCAGAAAATCAGGAGCAACAATCTGAGTTTGCAGGTGATTTCTTCCTTTAAAAAGAAGACACTGTTTTTTCTAATGCTCAACCAATTGACACTGATTTTATTTATAGTTTAGTTTATCTGGCATTTCTGTTGATGAATGAAACAGAAAGGAAAATATGATTTTTGATAAGGTAGAAAAGCATTTTACACTGATAAACAGAGCTAGATTGTACAGCAGCCACATTGAAAGGGCTGTTATTCAACAATGAAGTGTCATTTAAAATGGGATTCTCCTTCCCCCTCTCCCCCCCCCCCCCGTCAGATACCACTAGAAAAATCTGTACAGTTGGACCTACTGTTTTTTGCAGATGATTTTAAATACACACAAAATCAATTTTATAGTCACAAGAAAAAAATAGGAGCTATCCATTTGTTTCTATAATTCTCTCCATTTTTTTCCCTCCTACCAAAAGTTTTGTAATGCAGTCTGAAGGACAGCATCAATTAGGTTTATTTATGAGGAGTGAGGTAGGGTTTCTAATAGGGTGTTTGATCGCAATAAATAACAAATATTTTAGGAGAATGCATGAATTGAATGGCAGGATTTTAGTTTTACACACTAAGCACAATATTATATGAAAGAAATGAGATTTTTTGTTTTCTTTGACATCTCATTCTAAGAATAAACATAGTGGATAAAATTATATTCTGGTTTGGCTCTTCCCCTCTTTTAGTGTTAGGCACAGGAATAAATCATCAGTCTCTTCAATTAGTAAATATGACACTGAAGGGTTTTTGTTTCCTTTTAAAAAAGCTGAAATGTTTTTTTTCTTTTAGTAGTTAAATTGATGTATGCAGAGATTGCTTATTTGCTTGCAGACCCCCTCTTGATATTCAGAGCTATCCACAAATAGATTTCTACATACTAAAAAGCTTCCCTTAAAAAAAACCAGCATTCAACAGTTTATTGAATTTAGGAGATATATACATATATATAATTCTTTTTTGATCCTAGAGTAGGGAGACCAGACAGCAAATGCGAAAAATCGGGATGGGGGTAATAGGAGCCTATATAAGAAAAAGACCCCAAAATCGGGACTGTCCCTATAAAATCGAGACATCTGGTCACCCTATCCTCGGGTCTGCATTTATTCTCGGTGCCAATGTGCTATGGACTACAGCTATGGCAGAACAGACCACAGGGCAGCAGAGGGCAGAATCTGCTACAACTTGCATGGCCACAGTAATCGCTTATAGATTAGCACAGAACCATAAGGGACAATATAACTGCTCTAATTTTATGTAGTAAGCTGTATTTGCACAACAATTCCATTATAATACAAAAGGCAATCTTCAGAAGTAATTTAGGAACAGCAGCAATATTAATGCTGAGTCCAAGAAAAGAACAGTGTCCCCATCCAATCCAGTTTCAGAGCCCTGATGTCTTTTGTAAGTGATTTTAATGCTGCTTTGATTCTATTTTAAACACCAGTTGACCTTAAAATTTCACCATAACTTCCATGCGTATTCCATATGCAATTCTGGTTATGGGAGAGGAACGAGGATGTAGCGCGCTTGGGGGAGGAGACAGAACTGGGCAGGGAAGAAGCAGGATGGGGGCGGATCCTGGCAGAGTGGGGGTACAGGGGAGCACCTTCTCCCTCCCCCCAACAGATTTGAAACCGTTCCTGTGCTTGCTCCAGTCATCCACTGCAGGGACACCAAAATGAGAGCTACACTGACAGTTGAGAAACAAGTGATGATCACATACATGGAAACTTGCAGCCAGAATTGCTATTGGTGAGCAGGCAATCATTTTGTGGTGAGAAAATCCACAGAGGGGACCATTAAATTCCAAGTATATAAGGCCATTAGATATCTCCTGATACTCAGGACTGTGACTCTTGTTCATGTACAGGAAACAGTAGGTGGATTTGCAGCAGTGGACTCAGTAGAGTCTCCTTCTTAGCATGAGCCTATCTTGCCACAAAGTACATCTACAGAAAGGGCTGCTTTTTATGTTAACACAAATATTAGTGGATCACCAGAGATGCTTTACTGATATCAGTGTGGGCTGGTCAGGGAAGATGCTTGATACTTGCATCTTTCAGAACACAGGAGTTTTCAAAAAGCTGCAAGCAGGGACATTCTTTCCCAACTGGTGGATTACCATTGGCAATGTCAAAATGCCAGTAGTGATTTTGGGGGAGCCAGCCTATCCCCCCTTGATTCCTTGACTAAGTGACCATCTTGACCGAGCCAAGGAAAGCTTCAGCCACCAGCTCAGCAGGTGCAGAATGACTGTGGAATGTACTCTTGGTTGATTAAAGGAATGCTGGTATTCTTTACTCATTAGATCACATATAAGCGACAAAAACATCCCAATGGTTATAGCTGCATATTGTGTACTGTGTAATATCTGTGAGGAGAAGGGGCTGGGGGAGGAACTGTCACCAGGGTGGATGGAGGTTGAGCAGCTGTCTGCTGCATTTGAACAGCCAGACACAAGGGCTATTAGAAAAGCCAACCGTGGAGATGTGCAGCTGAGGGAGGCATTAAAAGAGCATTTTAACAGTCAAGATCTGTGTTGCTTTCATGAAATAGTGTCTGTCTTGTGCACTTTAGATTATACGTTATATGGGTCTTTGCCTCCTACTATGTATTCTGCACTGCTTGGTGGGAACTTATAAAGATACTTTGACTTTCCAATAACTTTATTCGTGACAAACAGCAGCTAACAAAATTAAAGTGCAAATAAACACGTAAAAGGTTTTTAAAAAAACCACAGTTTACAATACGAAGTGAAAACAGTAAATATTTACATCCATGTATGTAAATAGTCGTTCAGTGTAGTTCATTGTGGCTACTAGTTTTACTAGTAGCTATGATTCTTCTTCTTGTTCCCAAGTGTGGAATGATAGGTGGTGACAAGTGCCACATATACCACAAAGCCACATGATACATTGCGGTATTGAGAGCACTGACCATAGACTCTTCCAATGATTGGAAAGGCTGATGATTCTGGGAACTTTGGGCCTGCAGTACTTGTGTTGTGTTACCTGCCCAACCCAATTATGTGTTCTTTGCCTGTCCTTCAGCAACTACTCTTCTCCTCATTTGCATTCTGAAGGGCCCTCCAAGTCTCTTGATCACAGTCCCAAGACAATTGTGGCTTGGAGGATCTTGCAGAACATATCCTCCCTAGTTCTTTTCTTTCTCCTGATAAGGAGAAGGTGTTCAATGGCCTCTCAAGACCATCATGCCAGAAGCTACTGATAAAACCAGACAGATATGCCATTGCATGTCACCCCTCCTCCAAGAGTATGGGTACAGGGAAATGGCAATAAATATATTGGCACTATATTCACAGGAAGAGGTGATTTTGGCTTATATCCCACTCCTGGAGATGATAAAGGCACAGACAACCCAACTGCTATGGCCTCCCAAAGCCACCTAGGCCTGTATACTGCTAGTTTGTTTACTTCAGCAGTGCTAGCTGAATTCATTGCGGAGTGGCACGAGAATGTCTACTATCACAGTGGAAGAAACAAGGCTACTATCCCTGGAAATCTTTGGGTGAGGATTGCAGAGTATTTTCATAAAAGTTTAATTGAGATCACAGACAAAACAGACTTCTCATGGCCCCCACTCCCTAGCCCAACAAGCCAAAGAAATAAAAAAAATGGATCCCAGTGCTATCTCTGAATGTTCTTCCTCTGTCTGAGTACAGGATACTGATCTGGATTGTGTAACTGAACTGCTATACTACCCTTTTAGAATGTATTCCCTAACATTTTCCCCCCAACATACAAGTAACGCAATGGAAAATCTATACTTTGGAAATCAACTTGCAGGTGGGCCGTCTTCCATTTTTTAAAATGGAAATAAATGAGGGAGGAAAGAAGTAGTGAGTGAAGGAGGGAAATTGGTTTGAGGGAAAGAAAAACTTTGTGTGTGGTGGGATGGGAAGACTCATCAGAAATAAAGAAAATACACACCCAAATTCCCTTCATCAGTAGGCTCATCTGTGCTCAACGGGCAGGACTGATCAGACACTTGTAGAGATTCAAATAGTTCTTGGCTTTCAGCATGGCTTGAGTCCCTTGCAGCATCTTCCCCTCTTCACTGTTCATGGTAGGACTCTCCACCTTGGGCTCCTCCAAAGTGTTAACAGTGGTCTCTGGGTGCTGGTGGAGTCACCAGCTGCTGGGTGCTGGGTGTTGCCTGCAGTCCTGTTGCTTTTATATGCATGTCATACTTGGCAAGTATGACATGCATATAAAAGCAACAGGACTGCAGGCAACACCAGGTTTATTGTTGTCCTCCATTGCTTTGTTTTATCCCTGGTGTGGTTCCTTCACTTTCACATGGCACTGCTGCTGATCCCCATTGTGCCCCTTTATCAGCATTCCTCATGCAATCCTCTCATAGATGTTGATGTTTCTACAGCTGGTCCATAGCTGTGCTTTCACAGCATCTTCTCACAGGCCGAGCAGATACAATATTTCCTGCCTGCTTCCGGCAGAAGCACATCTAACAGTTCTCTCTCTCTCTGTGTGTGTGTGTGTGTGTGTGTGTGCAGCTGGCATGGTTGCTTGGGCAGTCAGACACACACAATAAAGGTGAGCTGCTAGGTGTGCTCACCAAGGTGAGCAATCAGGAAAAACCATTTAAAAATAATAGCAGGACTTGGGGGGGGGGGAGTCTTCTAGTCTCTGTAACCCCTAGGAAGTGGAGTTCAAAACTGGGAACAGGGTAGACCCTATTGCAGGGGGCAGTGCATTGTGGGACAGCTGCTGGACTACTGTTAGGGTCAATACAATTAATTGAATGTGTACACTCATACTACATTAACCTAAGTAGTCTGACAATGACTTTGCATCACTTGCAGAGGGTGATTTAGGATTCTGGTTTGGAGCTAATTGAAATCTGAGGGGAAAAATCACACATTCAGTAATCATTGCATTGTAAACACCAGGATGACTAGACAATACCAAAAGTGTATTTGCACTTTTGCTGTAGTAAGGAAATTGCAAGATGTGTGCTCCTGCAATTGTGTGTATGCATGGTGAAAAATAACCACTCTGAATTTTTTTCCTTTGCTACATATTTTGAGGGTTTAGAGAACACATTGTGGGTACAAGTTGGTCTTTGACATCAGCTCTCATTTGTTTCAAAGAGATTATCAACGGTGTAACTAAGGGCAGAATTGGGCCTTCAGTTTTTAGGAGCTTGAGGGGCATTCTGAGAGTGCCCAAGATGTTATGGTCACAGAGTACTTCTTTACTTCTGTTAGTGGTCTTGCCCATTTAGGGGGATCCTCCAATATCATACAACTGTTGTTATGGCTCCTATGACCATGTTCTATAGCTGCAGGCTGGAACATGACTGAGCAGAGGGTGTGTTGCAAGGGTTTCCTGCTTCCTGTCAATCTCCAGACGGATGACCAGCCAGACCCAGAATCAATGAAGCAACAAAGGAAGCTTGACCTCCCACACTCAACTCAATTGTGCTGTGAGTTCCTCAGCTGAAGCTGATAATTGGGAGCATTACTATTTTACAATGTCAAATTTGATCCAATGGAAACATTATTTGCTCTAAAGGCAACTAGACTTAATTTTAGATCACGTGTTTGAGTTTGTCATTATTCCTAATACAGGATGTTCCATGGCCAATGTGGAACATATATGATCAGTGCATTTTCACAACCTCCACTAGTACAGCTTGCATCCTTGCTGGCCACCTCTGCAAAAGAATAAAGGACTGAATGAGCATAGAGAATGAACTCCCTTATTCCACTTAAGTTGGTTCTCCCTGAACGAGGTTGAAGCACATCAGATACATGGATGGGAAACCGTACATTTTAATTGCCTGTGCATTACTTGTTCTGTGGATAAATAAAACAGAGGCCTTGAGTCTCTGGAGCTGTCAATCCAGCACTTTTCACAGGTAGTAAATACACTTTCAGAATTTAAAAGAAATGCAAAAAAGCCACAAAACCCAATTACTTAAGCATGTCTAGAAAATATCTATAAACTCAATGCACATATTGTTCTCACCCTTAAATACGAACCTGTACCAGGATCAGGTAACATCAAGTTAACTTAACAAAAAAAAAAAAAAAAAAGGAAGGCCCCCGTCTATTAGACATTTTATAGCCATTCACGGAGCAAAATCTTTTGTCAAAATTGTCTGCAAATTACAGCGTACTTCAGTTAGGAACATACCTTTCAAAGACGTAATCCCCTCTAGCATTGTTGGAAGAATGCCCCGTGCATAAGAGAATAAAACCAGAATTAATTTTAGAGATGTGTAGCTTCCCAAATGTTATGTACCTTTCTATTAGCTTGAGAAGTAGAAGAACGTGTAAGGAATCCTAAACCTTGAGGAGTGGCAAATCTTTATATTTCCTTTTTGAGTCAAATTTCCCCATTCCAAACTGATCTTAGTGCCCATTATTGGTCATACATATGGAACACTATCATGGTGGCACATTAAGTAAAGAAAATTGAAAAAGTGAATTTAACTCTTTCCTTCGTAAGAGCTAAGTGGTATCAGATAGAGCCCTAAATAAAGGCTGGTGCAGAACCACAGTAAAATTTAGGTTGGGAGTGTCACTCCTTTCCCACTGCTCCCTTCAATCCACCAGCCATCTCTACATGCCGAAAAGGAATGTGGAGTAGGGTCATGGCACGACTTTGTCTCTGCCCCTTCCTGGCTCCTTTGGGATGAAGTGCACCCTTGGAGAGTACATAGAGGGGGCAGTTTGTCCTGGCTCATGCAGAGAGCACACAAAGGGGAGAGAAAGTAAAATTATTTGAGTACTTCCTCTGTACCCATACAAGGGCCATTTAAAATCTTATTCCAAACTGTTGGAGTCTCTGGGTTTCCTTCTCTGAACAGCTATGTTCCTGTTGGCTCCTAGAAAAGCTCAAAAGGTTCATTTGTAAAATTAATTTTATACCGAGCACCTAGTGTCAGATCTGCTGAGAAGCTGGTCTGGAAACTGATAGCTGAGGACTAGTAGCTTCTAGAAGCCACTAATGCAGATGGATGTGTGTTTGCCCTCTAAACCATTTGAAAATCTTTCTGTGTTAAATGAAAGGTAAACATGTTAAGAAAATCCAAATGGGGGCTTCATAATTCTTCAGTACACAACAGGCAATATTTGGCATGAGGATGTGATTGATTTGCACTGGTAAAAGCTGTTTTGATTGATTCTCTGACGAATCATGCGGTAAGAGCCACAAGAAGGAAAACAGTGAATTTCCAGAGAGAGAGAAATGTTACAATAAAGTGCTGTTTGTTGCTGAGCATTTTCATGTTAATGTAAATTGGATAGCTTTGGTGCTTGTGTGTATCGGCTTGATCAGCATTTACTTGCTAACAAACTTAGAGAGGAAGAAAAACATAATAGTATTATTGCAACTCATTACATCTACAAATGAAACCACATAGTCTGAAAAAACTCTAACTGGTTTTAAAGAAATGCAGCAGTGCATCCGTTTAACAGCACAGGTTACTATGAGTATACACTCCTGTGCTTCACTTTATGCAGGGGCTCTCCACTAAATACAGAACCTGATTCAATACTCGAGAGACTGGCTCTCTTCCATCACCTTTCATGAGAGCTGCTCTGTGTAATTGTTGACCAACAGAGGGAGTCTTGAAAGTGGAGGAGACACACACATCCCAGGAGCTAGACATAAGCTATGGAATTCACTCTTGCAAGACATAAGAATGGCCACAGAAGTGACCACTACAGAATTAAACACAAAAACTCCCGCCTTATAGGTACACAACACTCATGCACACAGTCACATGCAACAAAACTAGGGTGATCAGATATCCCAATTTTACAGTGAAGTCCTGATATTCAGGGCTTTGTCTACATGGGTGCCTACTAGCCTCCACCTCATCCCAATTTTTTCACACTTTTTATCAGGTCACCCTAAACAAAACAGGCTAAAATATGACTATCAACAAATCAAACATTTTCTCCTGTGAAGGAGGAAAAAAGATACCGCTCTTGTTATACAGTCTTACTATCTACTTTTAAATACACAGAAGAAGTTCAGACACATTAATGGGAGTCATATGTCAGATATATTTTACTTTAGTAGGAAGAAAGGTTCATAGAGCATTAGCAGATTTCATCACCCCAAAAAACAAGCCAGAAATGACTTTAGGATTTAATTTAAGTTTTAAGACATTATGTACCCAGAGCCCACTATAATGTAATAAGAAATCTACACATGATAAATTAATGTGAAAGGGAAATGTTTTCTGAATACCTAGTGAATTTAAAGAAAATGGGAAGAAAATGTAATTTTGAGTATAGATAAAGAAATATGTAGTTAAAGCATTGCATGACAGATCATGTGAAGCTGTTAGTTCCCAGACCATCAGTGTAAACCACATGTACAACAGATTTAACATTATTATATCATTATATGTGCTGTGACCATATATTTGGATGATATAGTCATTACAGGTGTAAATGAGAGCGATAATTTGAGAGACCTGAAGTCCGTTGAACTATTTAACAAGATGTGACTTCTGAGTGAAAAGAAGAAATGTACCTGTGACGGTGTACCCCATAAGGCTTTATGGGGGGGGGTGCCTGTAAATATATGTATGACATTACTGGAATATGGTTTTGCTACATATGCCATGTAAATATCTCTGTGAAGGTAATGATCCACTGGATCTGTTCATCCTATTTGTACGTATGTGTCTATATTGTATTCAAAGTTATGAATATTGGCTATGTGCTTGGTTGGTTGTATGTGGACTTTGGCAAGCAGCTGAGCAGCTCTCTGGGAAAGGACTATTCTCAGTTAAGCCCAATTGAGAACCAATCAAGCACATAATGAACTTTGTAGACGCCCGTCCACACCCGAGCTTCCTGAGGAATGCAGCCTGGCTGGTGGTGAGGGGAGTCTGGTTCGGGCCTGCAACTGAGCCATGTGCTCTGAGAGTCCATGTGGACTCTGGATAAGAAGGAGGAGGAGCTCTCCACCTACAGGAGGAAGTCTACATAAACCTGGGAGAGACCTCTCCATTTTGTTCTCAGCTGGCTCACACAACAGCCCTCCACCCCCCAAGGATTCCTGGAAGAAACTGGAACAGAGGACTGTGACTGCAGGGGGGTTGCGAGTGATTGCTGGACCCAGGCTAACAGAGTTTAACCTGAAAGAAGGAATTCACTGAGGGTGAGGCTTTTTGATGTAATAGTGTTAATTTGCTTGTTCTGTTTATTTTGTTTGGTAATTCACTTTATTCTGTCTGTTACTACTTGGACCACTTAAATCCTATTTCCTGTCTTTAATAAAATCACTTTTTACTTATTAATTTACACGGAGTACGTGTTGGTACCTGGGGGGGCAAACAGCTGTGCATATCTCTCTATTATTGTTATAGAGGGCGAACAATCTATGAGTTTTCCCTGTATAAGCTTTATACAGGGCAAAACAAATTTTATTCAGGGTTTGACCCCATTGGGAGTTGAGCATCTGAGTACCAGAGGTAAGAATACCTCCTGCCTGTTTCCAGGAAAGGCCACAGCTGTTAGGGGACGTGGCTCAGACCTGGAAGGGTACTGAAGTCCTAAGCTGTTGGGGCAGGAAAACTGGGGCAGGAGTAGCCTTGGTACTTCGGATGGCAGCTGCTAAGGGGTTTCTGTGATCTCAACCCATCACAGTACCTTTCAAAATCACAGTACCATGTCAAATCATCACCAGTCAAAAGTGATTTATTTGGGTGATGATTTGACATGGAAGGCTGAAACTCTCTCCCAAAGACAGGTGTAATGTAACTATTCTTAGGAATCTGAGATGAACAGAAGAACATAGAAAATTCCTACTCAAACCAAGGGTCCATCAATTCCATGTGCTGTCTCTAACTGTGGCCCATTCCTAGCCAAGTACCTCCATAATGGACAGTTATGAAATAAGTTTCCCACGGAGGAAGCATCTTCCTAATTTTATGCAGTTTTTTGCACTCTTTTTCTCTAAAACATTAATTTTATAT
Source organism: Sternotherus odoratus (assembly GCA_032164245.1). NCBI lineage: Eukaryota > Metazoa > Chordata > Testudines > Kinosternidae > Sternotherus > Sternotherus odoratus. Next base: position 59,931,450 of record JAVMKO010000007.1, on the reverse strand, counting down.
CCCTTTATGCATTTTAATTTTATTTATTAACTTGAGATGCTTTTATTATTCATACTATAGACATGATCCTCCTTGAGAATTTCTTAGCTTCAATTCCTTGTGGCTGTGAGTTTCTCCAACTCATCAGATGTTTTATAAAAAGTATTCCTATTAGCAGTTTTAAATTTGTTGCCTTTAGTTTCATTTGGCATCTTGGTCTTTTGAGGGTCTCGTGCCTACCATTCATTTGTTTATAGCACTTTATCAAGTTTCTTCTTATTCATCTTCTGTCTAAACAACATAGCACTTAAAAAATAAAAGAAATCTCTTCACATGGTAGTCTTTCCATGTCTCTAATCATTTTCATTGTTCTCCTCCTGACTCTTACTGTTCAGAATGACCAAAATTCAAGAGAAAGGTAAGTATTCTCTTTTTTACCCTCTGTATAGTCCACCCCATATGTGTCCATGTCTTTCCTCTTCTCCCCCCACACCCAAGGTGCAGTATTGATTAATAGAGGCTCTCTGAGGCCTCTCAGCACCTGCCCATCCTCACATAACAAAACCATTCTGCTCACAATCTGGTTCCTGCTTCCCCCTTGCTTCACGGTGGAGAATAAGCTTTGTCAGCCCTTCTGCTGACATGGCACTACCCCCTTTTATGCTGGCACTGTGGTTAACCTGTGCAGGGAAATAAGGCGCACCTTCATTGCGAGTGAGTGCAAAGGAATTAAAATATATTTGAGTTGGATCTTATTCTTTGCAGATCAAATGTTGTTGAACTTTGAATATTTGGAATCTGGATATGTAAGTAAAACATCTCCCTTTTATCTGACATGGAAGATTTGATTTCCCTCGTTAGCCAGTGATGAGTCTATTTCAGCTGTTTGGCCATCCGTGACTTCTGAATAGAGTGACTGTTGAAAATGATGCTTCCCAATTATGTCTTTTTCCTTCCTCAACTCCCCAAAAACTACCACCACTGCTACCATCTAAAAGCTTTATTTGTACAGCAGGACATACATTCTGGTATTTGCCTTTTTTTCCAGTAATTTTCCAGGGCTGGACATAGTCTAAGATGAAGTCCAGATTGCTGTGTCCATTTTGGCTAGAAGTACATGAGATACAATAATACATGAAATAAGACTAGCTTGCATCTATGTCTAAATAAATTCTGGATACAGAACAGTACGAACATGCTGCTGGAATGAACAGCTTCTAGAAGCTGTTAAAGATAATTGTTTTCTTTCTGAAATACTTTTCTGATTTAAATAATGGAAGCATGTGCTAAGGAAATATAAGGTATAGAGCTGCAGAGGATGAAGTTGTCCTCCATAGTGCTGTATACCTAATATTTCCATTGCAGAAGAACTCAAAATTAAAAAAGAAAAAAATTCTCTCCGCTTCAGAACAAAACTCCATTTTTTTTCATAAAAGAACATTTGGATGAGTCAAAACATTTTGTTGTGATAAAATTGAAATGCTTTACTTCAATTTAATCATAATGCAAACAAAAAAATTGAAACAGTGATTTTGAAAGGAAAAAAACACTTTCATTCTGAAAATGTCAAAATGGAACATTTTAACATTTTAAAACTTTTTCTTCCAAAGCAAAATTTTGACAAAACTGACACGATTTCCCAGAGTGTTTTGATTTTCATGGTAGTGTATTCTCTGGCAGAAAACAGTTCCATTGACATTTTCCCCACTAGGTCTTGTCAAATGTGTGTTTCAGGACTCAGTTTCCAACAGTTACTTTTTGGGCAGAGGAGCGCTTTAAAAAAAGACTATTTTGAATTGTGTGATTTAAATCAGGCATAGGGAATTTAAAGCAGTTAAAACTACACAAAATACAATATATATGTGTATTTAAATTAGATGGGTAGATGAGTCCGTTTAGAGAAGCTATTCAAATTAGTACAGACTACTGGGAAACCATGACATAATTTTGTGTTGCATATATGCAATCTGTACTTTGACTCTTTTAGTCATATTATATATTCTATTTTTTTGCTTTTAGAACCATTAGCTTAACTTGTCTAAAAATAAGTGCCTTTAAAATAAAATCAACAGACTTGCAGGGTGATATGTTGATGTATCTTTATCTAAAGCACTAGCTTTGGTTTTACATGTTTTCACTGCTCAATAAATTCTGGGTTGTGTCTAGGTGAGGGTTCAAGATTACATTTGACAAAAGAGAGTGAACTTTTAACCTTTCAAGAACCCTGATTTTAAAACGATTACTAACAGCTGATATTCCTTTTAGTTTTTGTTTCATCTAAGTAAATTCTAAGCCTCAATGAGCATGCAGATATGTGTGTGTGTGTGTGTGTGTATGACTAGAGAAGTCCCTTCAAGACTTACCAAGGGAAAGGATCGTAGAAGCCCCCACTTCGCTGTGATTTCTAACTGGCCCTTAAATGAAGAACTTCTGTGTCTTGGTTTCCAATGTTAAATCATTCGCTCATGTACAAGCTCTGAGGTATCCAAGGGGTATTATATTAGTAGGTCATCTTGTGATTTCTAAACTCACATTGCCCGTTCAGCTATGCCGCCTGCCAACCAGTTACTGTCTAAGATCAGGCATCACTTCAAACTGATTGCACAATAGCATCTCCATTGTTATTTTATAATTTAATTTATAAAGTTGACAGGAAAAGAAGCCAAATAAGAATAGATTTCTAGAGCTCTATTCACCTTTTTGACTTCATGCCCCTATACTCAAGATCTATAAATGGGTAGCAATCCAGATCTATCTCTGTGAGAGGCTACAAAGTGGCATCTCTCTTTCTTACTCAGAGGAATAATGCGATGAGCAGTGAACACTAGAGGGGGAGCTTAACCGTTCTGGAGAGTTAAATCTCCAGACCCTCTGGGAGAGGATCAAAATGATACTAAAGCTACTGACTTAAACAAGCAAAGTTAAGGCTTGGGCAGCCATGGTTCAGAAGTCAAGAGGTCAAGAATGGTAGAGAGCCAATTTATTGTCATTTTCCAAAAAAGCAGCAAATCATAAGTAGAATTGGGAAGTTTAGGCTTTGCTTCTATGATGATGTGGTATATTTCAAAAACCTCTCTGGAGGCAGTTTAACATGAAGAGTAGGATTACAGGGATTTTTTTTCCCAAGGACTGTCTGTCATTTAAATGTCTGAGGAATGATGGAATGAATTATCATAAAATTTTGACAAATTTGATGGCTCAACCAAAGGGGGAAAACAGACATTCTACTTATTGGGTTCTAATAAAACATGACATTTAAAATGAGTTTACATGGCAGTTAGACCTTTGCTTTTTTCCCTCTGAGTCAGAAACGTTTGTATGTGGAGAGCAGTTATTTATATCTGACGCTTGTCTGAGATAGGAAAACACACTACTTTTTGTCCTGTACTCACTGTGTTTTAATGACTTTGTGCTTGTTTTGCCTAGTGCACATTCATAGACTCTTAATTCAAAAATCTCACCTGCTTATGCTCGGATTTGTCCAAATCCTTTAGTACAATATGTATTTATTGCATGTTCTTTTATAGAATTTGATAAAACTTTCACACAAACATCACATTGTTTTTTATTTTTCATAAAAAGGGGTTTCACTTTTTTACACTTGGTGATTGAAATGTTCAAAACTTTACAATAAAACCACAAATCTCTTTTACTAGTACTGTATTTTTGTTCCAAATGAAATAACATTATGGGCCAAACTCTGGCCAGTCTGTTTGTGTGTGTGCAATGCTACAAATGCATATACATGTGCTTTCCAGGTGAAAATCCATGCATAGTTGGGGTTATTTTTTCCAATGTGCATTGGTTTACATTTATCCACATTAAATTCATTTGCCATTTTGTTGTCCAGTCACTTAGTTTTGTGAGAGTCTGCTTTGGTCTTAACTATCTTGAGCAGTTTAGTATCATCTGCAAACTTTGCCACTTCACTGTTTATCCGTTTCTTCAGATCATTTATGAATAAACTGAATAGGATTGCTTCTAGGACTGACCCCTGGGAAACACCACTAGTTACCCTTTTCTTACCATTTATTGCTACCCTTTATTTCCTGTCTTTTAACCAGTGTAGGAGATCCGCTTCTCACCCACTTTAGAACACAGGCAGGAGACTCCTCTGCAGCTTCCAACAGTGTCCTTTATTTATACAGTGCAAACCCCACCACCAATATATACAGCTCTATACAGTTTAGCTGAGCCCCAGCCCTCAGCCTGGCTGGGTTCAGGAAGCAGTCAGCTCTTGCAGGCAGGATCCTAGCCTCAGCTCTACTTCCCCGCTCTATGTCCCCGCACTTCTCTCTATCTCCTTCTCTCTCTCTCACTCCATCACTACGCCACCACCCTGGACTTCCTCCCTGCCAGGCTCTTATCCCCTGGGGAGGCTACCAGGTGCAGCCCATGTGGCCCTAATTAGCCCAGGGCTGCACTCTGCTAGATAATCAGCTTCCCTAGCTTTAGGGAAGCTGCTAGCAGAGGCTTTTGTTTTTCTTAAAGAGGCGGCAGGGCTGGTTCAGGCCCACCCTGCCACACCAGTTATCAATCCATGAAAGAATCTTCCCTCTTATTCCATGACAATTTAATTTATGAGAGAGCCTTTGGTGAGGGACTTTGCCAAAGGCTTTCTGGAAATCTAATCCTTGTCCACATGTTTGTTGAACCTTTCAAGAACTCTAATAGATTAGTAAAACCATGATTTCCCTTTACAGAAACCATGTTGACTTTTGCCAAACAATTTATGTTCTTCTATGTGCCTGACAATTTTATTCTTTATTATTGTTTCAACTAATTTGCCCAAACTTACCGGTCGGTAATCCTAGGATCACCTCTAGAGCCCCTTTTTAATATTGGAGTTAGATTAGCTATCTTCCAGTCATTAGGTACAGAAGCTGATTTAAAGGACAGGTTACAAACCATAGTTAATAGTTCCACAATTTCACATTTGAGTTCATCCAGAAGTCTTGGGTGAATGCCATCTGGTCCCGGTGACTTGTTACTGTTAAGTTTATCAGTTAATTCCAAAACCTCCTCTAATGACACTTCAATCTATGACAATTCCTCAGAATTGTCATCTACAAAGGATGGCTCAGGTTTGGGCATCTCCCAGGCTAGCCCCCCAGCCCATCTGGTGGTCTCAGGCGACTAGCCCATATCACAGTATCTACACTGCTATTTTTAGTGCACTTGCTCAAGCCAAGCTAGCGTGCAGCTTTCTACCTGGGCCAGGAGCATGGTCACAGATGCAGTGTAGAAATATCCTTTGTGGAATCATTTTTCCCTCCACCTTTCTTTTCCAGTCCTGCATAACTGCGAGTGGTGTTCACAAAAGATGCAGAAGAGAGTGTGCTGCATTCCTGGGAGGTGTAGCACTGATACACTGGCCTTGTGCACCAATGTTTCCGCCACTGTTCCTAAGCATGTCCCTGCACCTGGCTCCCTCTGTGTATGCCTGTCTTTAAAAATGCACAGAGTAGAGGAATTTTGTGTATTAAAGTCAGAAATACTGTTGATGGCAAGAGTCTCAAAGTGTGAAAAAAGTAAATAGCCAATGGTGTCTTCATTTCTTAAATGTATTGCAGAGTTGATCAATTGTGGCTTTTAAAATTCACTAATTTTCTACAGTAATTTGTAAATTTTCTAAAGCTTCAGCAATTGCTGGACTTTAGGTCCATTCCCAAATTCTGGGGCTAAATTGATCACTGGCATATGTGGATACAACTCTGTTGAAAACAGTGACTTCTTTCAATTACACCATTGGTGAACTGGAATGTTGGACTCACTATTATTATGATAGTACCAAGAGTCCCCAGCTGAGCCTGGGGCCCCATTGTCCTAGGCATCATTCAAAGGCATTTTAAGAAATTTTCCCTTCTCCAAAGAGTTTCCAGTCTAAATACACAAGACAAATAAAGGGAAAGCATTATTGTCCCCATTTTACAATTCAGAGACTGATGCAAAAAGACTTTCAAAGGCACCAAATGGATTTAGGAGTCAGAGACCTGTTGAAATTCTATTGGACTCATGCACTTAAATCTCCTCCAAACAGTCAGCCCAAAAGTCATACAAAGTCAGCACACAGCTAAAATGTGAATTTAGGTCTTCTGAGTACCAGATTAGTAATTTAACCACAAGACCATTCTTTCTCCTTTAGTCTTTGAACTATGTGCTACCTTTACTTCACTTAGCTGTTAGATGGAAGATCCACCAGCTTTAGTGTCAAGTTTATTCCTAGAAGTTAAACTGTGTATTTCTGTAATGTTGCTATGGACATTAAACCAAATCATTATTTTTTTATTATTATTATTAATGCTCTAAGAGTGCCCTTCATGCAATGGAATCAAAACCTTTCCAAATGCTAAATTAATGAATAACACTCTCCTCCCCCATGAAGTAGAGATAAAATTTTCAAAAGTGCCAAACATGATTTAGGAACCTAAATTCCTCGGGTGCTTCTTAAAATTTTGCGCTGGGCAGCTATCTTACTCATTTTACAAAGGAGTAACACAAAAGTTAAGTGACTTGCTTTAATACATATGACACACTGATTAACTGCTCAGACTTCTGTACTCCCATCCATTCTTCTGTTTACTAGATCACATTCCCAGATGACACTTTTCATTAGAGGCTTGTAATAGCTAATGATACAACAAGATATGTGAGGAATTTATACTGATTTGTCAATGGATGTAACCTGTATAGCTCCGCCACCTAAGTGGTTACATAATTTCTAGAAATAATTCATGAACAGTAATAAAATGCTATTAGGATGAACCTGAACAAAAGGAGGATAAGCCAAATTGTCTGTACGGTGATTTAATAGAACATTTTTAGAAGCCCCCAAACAAGAAAACTCCTATCAGGCTTTAAAAACCTGGGGAAGAATAGAACATTGAGGAGAAGAGCTGCAGAATGCTTATGGGAACTCACAATTGGAAAGATACTTGTTTTCACGAAGTTAAACACAATCATCAACATTAGGGATTCTCTGTAAGGAAAAGAACTCTGAACTATTTATTTTAAAAGTTCTGATTAGCCATTATTACCTACAGAAAGGTTCATGATGGGTTTTGATTTGAAGCTCCTTATAAATTATTAGTGGCTAAGATCTACTCAAAAAAAGAGTTTTGTTTGACTTGATAGTTGAAAGTAACAATGCAGCTATGGAGGAAATGAAAATAAGTACTGATCCTAACAGCTCTTCAAACAGGAACAGGGGAAGCAATCAATAAGTAGAATGGTACGCACTGTGACTATGGGTGAATCTTGGTAGAAAAGTAATGGAACTCTCCAATCTCTCCCTAACATTTTGTATTATGAAATCACATTAGTCACTCCATAGTTAAGGTTGAAGTTCGTTTCCTATTAGAAGCCTGATATTTAACTCCGTGTCTCTTAATTTCCTAAAAAGGAAAACAGTTCTCCTAAAACTTTCCATCCTGCATCTCATTCAAAGGTAAAGTGTTTGTGGGAAGTCTGGTGAAAATCAGAAAAGGAGTTTTAAATGTACAGCATTCTGAAGGGTTTCCTTTCATTCTTTAAAATGTTTGTAATGATTAATGACATGGCCATAATGCCAAATATTGTTGGTGGTGGTGGTGGTGATCTTGCTGAGGAGAACGGCCTTCTAGTATATACTGAGGTGGGGTACTAAGAGGTCAAACACAAACTTGAAGGACATGTGATGGTAACATCCAGTCTTAGAATGCAGTTTTCGGGAGGCAAGAAAAGTAACTGCATAGAATGGGGACAGGACTGTTAGAGTTTGAAAGGAGTAGATATCTGAAGGGGACATGGAAGTGGAATAAAGGATATAGGAGAAGGTACAGGGGACTGTGTGAGAACAGAAAATAGTTTATGGGAGTGGAAGTGGAGTGGGAAAGGTAGACTCTCTTTCCTATGTTAAACTTTCAATGCTTTAGATGTTCCTAATTGTAGATAAAAACCTCCCCTTCTTCCTCTTCCATTCCTTTCATGGGCTACTACCACATATTTCACCCAGGCAAAAAATCTTCCTTCTGCTTTCGCACCTTCCTGTGCATGTGTGCACACATTAATTACTTGGAGATTATAAGTAATTCTAGAGATCCCTTTCCAAGAGAATATTAATTCTACAATATTACTCACTAAAAAAAATTATGGGAGAAATCCTGGCTTCGTTGAAGTCAATGGCAAAACTACTGACTTCCATGGAACCAGGATTTCACCCATAATATTTTATTAGCATTCATAGTTGCTACACAATATGATATATTGTTAAAATGCAATCTTGAAAAGTCACATACACTTATCCAAACCTGCCACACCATATCATAACACCAACTTGTGACTTGGGTCTGTTCATTGGGATCACTTCACTCATAACTGTGTTGAAACAGATGAGTCTCATTCATAAAAATATTCTTCTGTTCCAACTGTAAATCACACCAAATTGTGAACCTCTTACTCAAACTGGTGAGCAATCACTCAGTGAAGTAGTTCCAGTGTAGTAGGTGAAACTATTCCTGTGAGTAACTGCTCATTAGTATGAGTATGGGTTCACACCCTTGGACCACTGTGGAATAATTTATGTAATTCTCACATAAATTTGTTTTGGGATTATATATATTTTTCAAAACCTTTAATACATAGTTAATTAACCACGTGTAAAATCAATGCTTTACATCGAGTTGTCTTTCATCCAGAAAAATCCTAAACTGTCCAAAAGATTGTGGTTCAGATCCTGGCTCATACTTGACCTTTTTCACACCATTTCAGTGATGCAAAGGGGTCATAAAGCTGCCCTAACTAGACTACAGGGGATTCCTCTTACCTATGGGAATTCCCAGTTGGTGTAAAATCAGTATATCCAGTTATATGCCTCTCCCTCTCAACCCAAGTGGCCTAGGGGGCTGTGGTGTTTTAGATGCTGCTTGTAATTATTAGAGCTGAGAGTCTGTAGGACAGAAAACAGGAAGGAAGGGGGAGGAGTTGAAGCAAGCCTGAGTTAGAGCTACAGAGGGGTGCAGCAGCAGTTTTGTAAGAGGTTTTACTGTGGTTAAATAAAGTCTGTTAAAGTTTGTTAGTACCTTGCCTGCTTGATACAACAGGGGCTTCCCACGGTCATGGCTGGGAGGAGGATGCATAAGTACCAACAAACCCTCTGTAGCATATCGCCCCTTGAGCTGTTGCAGATTATAATAGCCCTTAGAATGCTCTAATTTATCCTGGGGGTTGAATTGGCTCTCATTAGCCTTGAGGGAGCACACAGTCACCTTTGACCTCCCTCCACCTAAAAAACTCCCTGGTGGCCATACCAAGTAGAGCAGGGGTCTCAAACATGTGGCCAGCCAAGCTCCCGAGCCCTCTTCCCACCCCCCTGGAGTTATTTCCTGCAGCCCACCAATCTCCCCTTCCCCTAGCGTGCTGCATCCTCAATACTCTGCCTACCTCCAGGTGCTTCCCGCTGCCAAATGGCTGTTTGGTGTCACTTAGTGCTTTCCAGGAATGGGCGGGAGGAGCAGGGAGCCATGTGCTCAGTGGAGGAAGCGAAGAAGAGGTGGGGCAAGGGCAGTGATTTGGAGAAGGGGGTTTGAATAGGGGCAGGATGGGGTGGGAAGAGGTGGGGTAAGGGCAGGGCCTCATTGAAGGGGTAGAGTGGGGGGATCAGGGGCAGTGCGCAGAGGGGAGGGGGTCAGTGATGTGGCCCTTGGGCCAATGAACTAGTCCTCATGTGGCCCTCGTGGTGATTCGAATTTGAGATCCCTTGAGTGGAACATGGCCAGAGCTAGTGACGGGGGTCTGTGTTTATTTGTGTTCCTTCATCCACAACTGTGCTGAAACCAACTCTAGATGAAATGTAGCTGACATTCTACACCAGAAACTCTACACAACAGTTTTTTAGGCAGTTAAGTGAACTTTCCTGGAAACTGGGGGATTTTGCAGCATGTAATTGCCTAACAAAGAATTTAATCAGGAGACCTAGACTAACACTCACACTGCAATCAGACCTTTCATGACCACAATTGGTCAGGACCTCATCCAATAAAAGGGAAATAGATGTTTTTCTTGTCTGCATCTCGTATTGTGAAATGCAGAATGTCATTTTGCCTTCAATATCCATTTAGATGTGCTAACTGTACATTATGAATACTTTATCGCTTACTTATAAACTGGCTCTGTCAATGTAAAATGCTTGTTAGTGGAAACTCAAATTAGTGAACCTGATTTATTAAATCACAAGGGAGTCTGATGAGGAAAAAATAGCAAAGAAAAAGATCCAGGAATCATTGGTACAATAGGTGGTTTATAATGTGTTAAATGTGTTTATTTGCACTTTGAAAGTTCAGATTTCCTCATACATTTTCATACTGATGGAGATAAAATGCTAAAGTCTTAAATCCCTCTATGCCATGCTGAGTTGCTAAGGGCTGTTGAGTTTTTGTTATTTCTCCTCTCGAGTTAACTCTGATTATGCCTGCTGAGTGAAAAATTTGTATTTGCCGACAGAAATAGGAAACACACCACGTGCACTTACACTCAGCAAATGCTCCAATACATCACAAAGGTTTGCTCAACCTACCTTCAGAAGCCAAATCGAGCATGTTATTTTCTGTTTAGATCTGACTCTGAAGTCTATCAGTCAGAAGTGTTTCCCAACGTCTGATCAAAGCAAGGCCTACAAAGCTGCAAGTGTTCATGCCCAGTCTCATTAGAGGATTGGATGGAGTGACCCAGGCCTTCTAACATAAAGCTGTGAGTGAACTTCAAGTATGAGAGTGCATCAGTCAAATCCAAGGAGGCTTTTTATGTCATTTTTTTTGGTTTGTGTTCTTTCTACTTTGCCTTTAAGTTCCGATAGGAATGCCTTTTTGGGCTGTACAGTCTAGCAGCATTCAATAGAAACAAACAAAACAAAACGCCTTTCAGAATGGGTAAGTTTTTACTTCTCCTTTAAAAAGCAAGAGGGTTTACTCAGGAAAAATTGACTCATTTGGCAGTTCTGTATTAATGATTTGTGCTGAACTGAACGATATACCGAAAAGGTCACGAAGCTGCATCCTGTATGTTTTATGTAAAACTGTGTGAAAGAGACAGTTTTCCAAAACGAAAGGTTTGTGCAACTTTTCACTTTCTCCCCTTGAGTTTTCACTACTGCTCATTTGGGGGTGGTGAGTGAGTGAGTGGGGGGAGATGGAGGAATGATGCAGGCCTGTGAGGAGACAGCAAGGCTTGTTACAGACATTCTGAGGCACAGTATAATGCAGTATGTGGGTGATTCTGTCCCTAACCAGCATTTAAGGCACTGAAGATCTTTTAGTAATTAATCTTAAAATGAAAACATGAAAAGGAGGAGGAATATTGTTATATTTTGCCTTCTAATACTATTAAAGAAGAATATGACAATGCAGTTAGCTGTGATTATTAAATTATAGGTATTTTTGCTTTGATCAAAGCCAAAAATCCAAAACATAAGTGGAATACTGTGATGACCCTCCATGGAAATTAAATTAAAATGAGTTATAGGAATTTGTTTTTCTGTGTTAATTCTTTTGTTTTTCAGTCTTTGGAGTGCAAAGTGAGCAAACTCTCTGAAATCCTAGAGATTTCCTTATATATTTCATCACCTTAAGGTATTTTAGATTATCCTACAAGAAACGGATATATAGATTGGTTATGGTACATTTCACCATTGCTCAGATATATTGCTTTTCCATGGGAATTCCCTTTGTCTTCATGCCACGTGTTGTTTCCTGAACACAGAATATGAATGAACTAAACACAGTTCTTTGCCCACCCATATATATTATAATTATATATGTGTGTATGTTGAAGCAATGTTTAATGTGAGGCAGTAATTCCATCAGTATTCTACCATTTTTTCCAGGCCTTCTGATGTTCAGAAGAATTATGCAGATTGTGCAAATGAGTACTAGAATTTATGCTACTTGACGGTGCCCCATAGATGCTTCCCCCGTAGTGTTTGATGGGGAATCCGTGTACACTGATACCTTTTTTTTTAATTAACACATTGTTTTTATGCAATGAGCTACCTGGTAAAACGTTTCTACATTTCAGCATATTATTTTTTCCTCAAAGCTGATATTGAGCTTCTCTCTTTTTGTAGTGTAACAGAGGGGTAGTCTGGATCTGCAAAAATGACAGAGTCCTGTGACACTTTATAGACTAACAAATGTATTGGAGCATAAGTTTTTGTGGGTGAATACCCACTTCATCAGATGCATGCAGTGGAAATTTCCAGAGGAAGGTATAAATATGCAGGCAAGAATCAGTATAGAACTAACTAGGTTAGTCCAATCAGGGAGGATGAGGCTCTCTTCTAGCAGCTGATCTGGAGGTGTGAACACCAAGAGACGAAATACTGCTTTTGTACATGGCTAGCCAGTCACAGTCTTTGTTTAATCCTGAGCTGATGGTGTTAAATTTGCAAATGAAGTGTAGCTCAGCAGTTTCTCTTTCGAGTCTGATCCTGAAGGTTTTCTTTGCTGCAGGATGACTACCTTTAAATCTGCTATTGTGTGTCCAGGGAGATTGAAGTGTTCTCCTTCAGGTTTTTGTATATTGCCATTCCTAATATCTGATTTGTGTCCATTTATCCTGATTTATTAAATGGACACAAATCAGATATTAGATAGGAAGATGTGTGTGCTCCACCACTGTGCCCCAATAAACGGTGTTTGACATTTTCATAAGTTAAATCAGGCAACAGGTGACCAAGAATATCCTGCATCTCTAATCCTTATCCTGTATTGTTTTGATAGGGAATGGGAGAGGGATTTTGTACATAATTTCAGTTTCAACATTGCATTCTCTATCATTCATTTAAACCATCTCTCATAAACTGTCAGATTTTTAATAAAAATAAATAAATCTGTTATTGTTGGTTGTTTATTTCTTATTACCTTGTTTTTTCTTCTAAAATATTCCCATTTGATTTAAATTCATTTTGATTTGCAAATTTGAAGACAAGCAAATCTGGCAAGGCTCCTACTCCTTCATTCTTCCCTCAAATTATATCCTATCACAGATTCTACCACTCAGGTTCCCCCCATAACATGAGTGTGGGCACCTCTCTCATACCTGACATTTTTGTCCAGCTGCAGGTGTCATCATAGTTACAGTCTTCATTGTGGGATGTGGTCTACCTTCCAGGGTAGGGTCACCAGGGCTCATGTTAGACTTGCTCGGGCCCAGGGCTGAAGCCTGAGCCCCACAGCCCAGGGTTGAAGCCCAATCCCCGCCACCCAGAACCAAAGCCTGAGCCCTTGGGTTGCAGCCCTGGGTGCTGGGGCTCAGGTTACAGGCCCCTCGCCTGAGGATGAGGCCCTTGGGCTTCGGCTTCGGACCCCTCTCCTGAGGTCATGTAGCAATGACGTTTGAGAACTCTGGTCTAACATATTTCCAGCACAACTTAACTCTATACGCTAACTGCACATACATCATGCAATAATATTAATCACTCATGTGTCACTGGCTTTCATAAAGGACCCCACTCAGTATACTTTGATAGTATAATAATAATATATTCACATCAGTTGAATCAATTACTTATTCTTTGGGGTTCAATTCCCCCTGTTCTCTCCCTGGGGTACCCTGATTGTTATGGTAACCCAGGTCATATTAAGTTGGTGACTCGAACAGCACTGGGAATAACTGAAACACAGTTTCTTGCCTGGTTCCTCCTAACTCCAGGGCAGAAGGAACTTACCACAGCCTTTTACAGCATGCCATTTACTACTTGCATTATGCTGGCTCAGCTTTCATTGCTGGCAGTTTGAAAGGTGGAGACTTGGCACATGGCACGTGTTTGGTTCCACCCATTCCTCACTAGTCTCAAGCCATTCCCTGCCCACTTGCTCACAGGAGCCCCAATTCACAACAGTGCTTGAACACGTGGTTAACTCTCAACGAGGTCAAGTTAAGCATGTTTTTAAATGCTGTTCCGAATTAAGCATGTGTTTTTGTGTTTCTTGGGGAGTGCCAATTAGTGGCTCCAACGAGTGTAAATGAAGCAGCTCATACATGGCAGTGAGGGATGGTTTGTGGCCATGTTAGAGCGAGAGATACACTTGTTCTTTATTTGCATTTGGTTCTGACTGTATTAAATGACTAATATCTTTGCTACTCTCTTAATGTAATGTTCAGTAGAAGAAAAGGAAGAACATAACTCAACAGTCACATCTAACCTAAAATCTAGTTACCTGTAACACTGGAACTTCAGAAGTATTTATTTGTATTTCCTAGATACTCATTAAATAAAGAGAGCCATAGATTGTGACAAATCGTCTGTTGCCCTTTAGAGATACATCATCTACTGCTTCAGGCCAAGAAATGAGTAGTTTCCATAATTAGTAAGGGAAATTGAATAATTGGGCTATGGTTTATGAGGGTTCTTTCTCTAAGAAGAGAAACCATGTAAGTTTCAGTCAAGTGGGTTTACTTGATTTATTTTTTTAGCACACAATTATCTTGTGTTCATTTAGCATAAATTATACCTTGAATATTTATTTTCTACTTTTCCCCTTCTTTTCTTACAAGCAAAACCACAGTTTGTGATCCTGTGATCATGAACATTTTCTGCTCACATTTTCTAAATAGAAATATACCTTTATACGGTGGTGAGAATGATTTCTAACTCAGATTACGTTGTGAATACAGTTTTCCAAAAGCAGTAAAAGAAATAAATACTTTTCTTCCAATAATTGGTAAAACAAAATGATATATGTCACTGAAATTCTACCTGGTTACGAGACACCAATTTTATTCATAGATTGCTATAACAGTAATTCTTTAAATCTCAGTTGTTTTAGGTCAAATAATTTAAAAAATCGAAATCAGTTTACAGATATTTTCTGTATGCACCCTCATGTCCAAGGATTTCCTACTAGATATGCAGTCAGCAATGAACACAAGGTGGGGGGAGGAGGGGCGGGAAGAAATCAATTTCACACACACTGTACAGGGTGAAGAGGAGCGAGCTGGCATCCTCAGTAAAAAGTATTGATGCTTCCATATTTGCAAAGGAGGTTACAGGCCTTATCTCTTATTCTACTGTAAATTCATTTGCAGAACTACCAACTCCAACAGGCAGTTGCTCTGGAAATGACTTTGAATACAGCATACCAGGTCTCCAGGTTACAAAAGTTAAAAATAGAGATAGTGAATTCTGGTAGCTGGCAAGCAAGGTTGATGCCATTGCAGAAATGTCCCAAGCATATGATTATTATTTAATTACAGCAGTGTCCCAACATCCCTATCAGTACATATGTCCCTATCAGTACATAAGCACACAGTGAAAAGAATCCCAGTACCAAGAGTTTTAAATATAAATAAAATCAGAGATAACAGGTAGATAAAACAAAGAGATGGAGAACACAAGATAGTGTAACAAAATATCTATGGCAGGGGGCCCAAAACTATGGCCCGCAGGCTCGATTTGTCTGGCCCCCAGCTGAGGAAGCACGTTGCCCCATCGCGTGAGTTGCTGCCTGCCGCTAGAGGAGCAAAGGGGTGAGTGTCCCCATGGCTCGCCTGGAGGAGCAAATGGGAGGGGGGAAGCTTGGTGCTGGCTGGAGGAGCAAAGGTGGGGGGTCTGTGCTGGCCGGAGGGGCAAAGGGGGGAGGGACATGCTGAGAAGGTACATAGAGAAGCCGCCGCTGCCAGCGGACCCATGTGCAGAGGGGTGAGTGTCCCCCCGGGCAGCTGCTAGAAGAGCAAAAGCGGGGGACAGGGCAGCCGCCAGGGGAGGAAAGGGGGGGGGGGGGCGGTGCTGGGCAGAGGAGCAAAGGAGGGGCAAATATTTTTGTGATTTCACAGTACCTGCATTGATTACACAGCTACTTGTATACCTGATTTAGTGTAACATTGACACAGTAGTTTTGTTTTTTAAATGATTGTGCATATATTTTGCATATATTGATTTTTTTCACAGTCGCTTCGGCCCACAAAGCACCTTCAAAAATCTAATATGTCCCTTGTCTCATAAAGTTTGGAGACCCCTGATCTATGGAATGAATGATGATGAGTGCTACTTTTTCATCCCATTATCATGATAGCATTTTTGTTTTTTCTGAGTTACTCAGCACCAGGCATTATCTGGTCTTTAGAGATTATTTGTACTCTAAGCTCTAGTCTACATTGCAGGAGTGGAGGGAGTCGACCTAAGATATGCAACTTCAGCTACGTGAATAGCGTAACTGAAGTCGATGTACTTACCACAGCGTCTTTACGGCAGTGAGTTGACTGCTGCCACTCCTCCATCAACTCCGCCTGCACCACTTGTGGTGGTAGAGTACCATAGTCGACAGGAGAGCAGTCAGGGATTGATTTATCGCGTCTACACTAGAAGCAATAAATCAACCCCCCGATAGATAGATTGCTACCTGCTGATCCAGCGGGTAGCGTAGACATACCCTAAGAGATTTGCGGTCAAAGCGCCTCAATCTGAATTTGCATGCATGGGGTTGCAGGTAAATCCACTGAAGTCAAGGCACTCTTGACTTGCTTTTTCTGTTCTGCTTTCTAACAGAAACTTCAGCAGTAGGTTTCCTAATTCAGCAAACCCTCATGTGGAATTTGCTCAGAGGAGTGAGGGTTTTCAAATCAGGCAGAGTATGATTTCAGCTACACCTGATATGTGAAAACATCTGTATCATTTATTTCACAATTGGTATATATTGCTCCTAACTTTATAGTGACTCCTTTTGTGTGTTAAAACTCTTTGAGAATGGTTTTAATTTTGTTTCTGAAATTCTCGCTTATCTTTCAAAATAATTTCACCAGCAAACACATTTCCTTTATTTCATTAATCTGGCATAGGATACAGCACACTTAGTGAGAGAGGCAAATCCTAATATTCTGTCTATGTTTTAAAATTCTTTATTTATAGTCACATGAAAAAAAATAGCTGCCATATTTTAGTTGAAAAACAAAAAAGTGTCAATTATTTAGCAGAAAATGCTGTATTAAATAAAAGTATCTAATACTTGTTCATCTTAGATTCTGATAAAATATCTTTTTTCTGACTTCAATTGGTAAGCATGGGACTTTACATATCTCAAAATGATAAACACTTAAGTATTAGTGTTTTAAAATTGCAGCTGTTCCTGGACTTCTGTCTAGAGTAATCTGAGAACCCAGGGTTTTCATGCATCATTCATAATATAAATCTGTATTTTGCACATACATAACCTTAGAGTACATAGTGTTGAGTGTAAAATTACTGAAATTACAGTCTACCTTTTTAAAAAAAATGTTTTACATAACTATTTTGTTAGAAAATGAATCCGTATTCCTTCAGAATTCACCATCCACTCAATAGCTTAACGGAAGTGTTGTTCGGGAGAGTTTAAAAAAAAATGAAGGCAAAGAAAGAAGCAGGAATGGAAAGAAAAAAATTATGCCGCCTAGCTACAAGCTGCAGAGGGAAATTAATATTCAAAAGGTTAAGGTGTCTGTGAAATGTATGTAATGAGTAACACTCATAGTTTGTTACTATAGGTTCATTGCCTCTAATGTTGAGGACGGCACATGGATAATTTACGATTCCCATTGTCCTCTCTGCAGGGATTAATTCTGAATTATTTATGTACCTATATACGCACAGAACTGAAACATTTTAGTTAAAGTCAGCCACTCACTCATAGTCTTGAAATTATGCAGCCCTTGTTGCTAAAAATGATGTTAGCCTCTTGTGATTTAAGTCATAACATTTTATTTTCAGTCCCACTGAGAGAGAAAGCATACAGGAGT
Source organism: Sternotherus odoratus (assembly GCA_032164245.1). NCBI lineage: Eukaryota > Metazoa > Chordata > Testudines > Kinosternidae > Sternotherus > Sternotherus odoratus. The sequence goes on along the minus strand of JAVMKO010000007.1, from coordinate 59,913,729 downwards.
GCGGGGGGGGGGGGGAGGGGGAGGAGGATATATTTTCCTGAAGAAATCTCTGAATGCATTTTTTAAAGATGTAAATAGATAATGGTAATTTTGTTGAATCAAATTATCATCGTAGCAGGCATGTAAATAAACCTTTGTTTTATTCATGATTTGTGATCATGTTTATATTGCTCTGTGAGATATTTTTTTTTTCAGATGACTATCTTTAAGTACAAAAGCTTTGCATTTCAGTAAAGGGAATTCTGTCTACTTATTAATTAATCAAAGAATGGAATTTCATTTTGGGAAATTGGTCTCAAATGTTCAGAATTCCCACCGAATCATCTGCCCTTGGTACAAATGAAACCTTCACCGCAGTTTCCATTTGAACTCCAGTGATTCCTTGCTTCTCTAAATGGATCTTTTGGCTGCATCAAAATTCTTTAATCATAGAAAAATGCAGATATTAAACATTTCTTAATAAAATATTAGATTAGGGAGTGTCTTGAGATTTGGGCTAAGTATAGTATTTGATAAAGATCTAACCCAGTCAGCATGAGCAGGTCACATGCATGTTATCTGAACTTAGATATTAATTTAGCATATTACACATGTTTTAAACCATTTTCACTTTATCTTGCAGCAGGTTGTTTTTAAAAAAATATGAACTGCAAGCGTGATTAGACTAATCCAATTGTTGAGATGAGGCAAAAATATTGAAATACATACACTCTAAGAAAGAGGGTAATTAACAAAAGAGTGGGGGAAAAGGAAATGAAGCTTACATTAGACCAACCCCGAGCCTTTGGGGTTTCAGGTAAATGGTCTGTCCTGCTTTCAAGAATTCTACCCCTAATAACTATGATACATCAGAAGTAGATAGCACAGCGTGTGGTTGGGGTATTTAGTATAAAACAGATAAAGATTTAGAATTATCTGAAGTGGAATCTTGTATATAATCCTCCTTCCCCTCCACCCCTTCTGTACAATTCAACAATTGCTAATAAATTAGGAGGAGGGGCATATTGATGTACTGCTTGGCTGTAACACAAAGAAGTGTAGTTAGCAAAAAGCTGCAGTGGGTAATGAACAGTATTTTAACTCGGCAGTTTAACCTCAGTGTCTGTCAGCTGTGACCTTTTACCAACCCCAATGAGAGCCTGATTTCTCACTTTTGCTACTCACTGCTGGATGAGTGAATGTAGAATTTGACAGCGAGAGGTTTTACATGAAAAGGGAAGGTACTTAAAAAGCATGTTTTGTGATGATAGGCTACATTTATTCACTGTTCATTACGCTTGGTGCAGCAGCAGCGTTGGTGGATTGATTGGGTGTGAGCAGCTTGTCTTCTGTGGAAGTGAAGAGGCGTTATTGACCTGCATGGGAGCTGGAGTGACCTCTAGATGACCCCCCCTTTAACCTGAAATTGACCTTGAAAACAACCTAGGGTTCACCCCATTTTGAATAAATAAAAAAGTGTCTTAACAGCATGTGGATTATTAGCATTGACATATTGCACATTTCTCCTTTTTCAACTTTTATAGAGGTACATGTGTAGGGGGTGGGGAGAGAGTGTTGCCTTTTAAATTTCCAGATCCTGCAGCTGCACGGCTTGGTATTTGTACAGATTTATGGAGGGAGACAACTAGACTTTCTATTGCTTGATGCTAAATTTTACCATTCATCATTATTGATTAGAGCCTACACTCTACGACAGAGCCCAAACCTCACTATGACAATTGCTATTTCAGTTGTTATGGGCCATAATGGGCCATAGGGATGATTTAAAAGAGCACAATAGCTATCTGTAATTACACATGAATAATCCATGAATTCTCTCCACAGTGCTTATAATCAGACCCTAGGCCGAGACATTTGTACTTGTTTCCCCTTCAGCGACTAGACCAGAAGGTACCCATACATGCAAACACAGTACAACAGGCAAATAACAACTGTCTCCGTCCAAGTCCAGTCTTGAGTTTTCTTTCTGTGTTCAAAATAAATCAGTTAAAGTGAGGGTAATGGAGTATTGCATTAGCTCTGATGGTTCAATCACCTAATGAACTTGACTTCTTATAATAAAGGGAAAGCTGTGGCTGCCGTATCAGTTACTGTTTAGTGACACTGTTTTATTGTTTGTTTATTTTATATTCATCCTTTTTAAAGCCCAGTGACAGCTGCTACTTTGGTAATTCTCCTCTGCACAGAAAGGCAAAGTGGAAGGGATGTGGAGATCAAAGAGCTACTTTAGAATCTGTGTCATAATTTTTCCATGGCTTAGTCAACAGTGGGTGATATCAGCACCATTGCCTGACTTGAACTGTCTCCCAGCAGCTTTTAAGCATCAGTTTGCTCAGTCACCAATATCCCAGTGTCTGAGACACCCAGTCCCTGCTTGGATGTGAATCTTCCAGTTGGCAGCATGACAACCTGCTGCTTTGGCAGCATTACATGGTTAAGGAGAATGTGGGTGAGGTTGGCCAGCTTTTCCTATATGAAGTATATCCCTTTGTCACTCCTGCTTCATTTGGTGCTAATTTTAGCTGGCAAGGCAGACAATGGGAAAACTCATTCACAGTGCTGTAGCATCCTTACTGGAGGATATGATTTCCCCTTCCCCCACAGCTTGTGCCCTACTTATAACTAAGATTGCTCTACAGTGCCCCATGTTAAGCAAAACATGTTATCTCTTATAATCTACCAATCTTTTACATCTTTTCCTTGATGAACAACTGCCAGTATGCTCTTCAACTCTCAGGGCCTGCTAATTACAGTTATTCTAGTTCAAGATTGGGGGGGAGGGACTCCTTTGGGTTTTTTTTTTGGGGGGGGGGGAATGTTTCTTCCAGTTTAAGTTTCTAGTGTAGTTTAAGTTCTTCTAGTGTTGAGCATGGTTTGAACATTCTGCTCAATGGGCCTTGCTTCAAGATTAAGCTGTAACACTTAAAAAGGAGCTATTGTCAAAGGAAATAAAAGATGGAACAATTTTATCCTAACCGAGTCATGCAAATGATTTTTTCAAATATTATTTCCTCCTAACAACTGACATTTATCTGTATATCAAGTAAACACAAAGCAGAAACATGTTTTCTTTAACAGCTGAGTCTTTACAGGGGAAAAAAAAGAATGACTTGTAATTGCTATGACATTAGAAACCCATGCAGTAGCTCAGTCAGCTTCCATCTCATCTTTGTTCCTACCTCTCTATAAAGGATAAGGCAGTTTTGCCCAGAGGAGGAAATAAAAGGGAATCCTCGTTAAAAGGTACATTAACGAAAAAAAGAACAGCTTTATTGGGGACATGTGCAGAAAAGGATGTTTGAGTAGTAAATGATAATTTACTTTTGAGGTATATTAAAAAGGTTTAATCTTACTGATCATGAGTTAAATTGGATGTTTTAATCAGTTAGTGAGTGCCAAAAATAATTATGCCAGAGTGCTTAGTCTGCAGAATGTGTACACAAAGCATATAAATCCTTTCCTTCCCCAGGGATTTCTCAGAATAACACAAAACTAGAAGACAAAAGCAATATCAAACTCATGTAAATTAACATTGCAAATGAACTGAAAAATACAATAAATAACATGATCCTATCACTTTGAATATGCTATACAGGGAAGAGTGTCCAACACAAATATATTCATTAATCTCCTCTATCCTCACTAAACTTTTTTTGGGAAACTTTCCTTACATTTACTTTCCAGAGTTCAATTGAAGGTCATCCCATGCATGGAGTAAATTGGGCTGCTTACTAACTATGGGAATTTGTCATCTTTTCTGAAATACATGTACAAAACTGCATTCATGTCAGAAGATTTCCTCCCTTAGGAAGATAAGCATGTGTTGGTATTTAGTACCCACTCTAAAATAAAAACAATGTAGAGATGGATCCTATGATTCAATTTGTATCTTCACATAGATGATCATAAACATTTCATGTGTAAAGAATATTTTTTTCCTTTCTGTAATAAAATCCAGATAGCTGCGCTGTGTGTGTGTGTGTGTGTGTGTGTGTGGTAATTACTGTAGGTGGGATGCAAATTTGAATGACATGGGAGTTAGCGAGGTGAAATTATCTTTAATCCTTGCAGCTTTCGCAAAATAGTTTTGGAGCTGAATTATTTGTATAATCCTTTTACTTGGAAAATGGATATGGCATATACCCCTCTTACCAATCACATGCAATGTTTTGGAAAGCTTTCCTGGAAGCAACCAGCCTATCGTTTCTGAAATGTGAAAATTATTTTCTTACTGCTCTGAAGTTGTCACTCTTCATTTAATTTGTACAGTTCTTTTTTTTTATTGTTTCAGCCTCCTCACTCCCCTTTCTCTGACAAAGGTTTTGTTGAATTTGACTAAAATAGCTGTGTAAGAGAATCTTCCTTCCCCCCACTCTAAACGCTAGGGTAAAAGGGGGGGGTCTCTTATGCAGATCACTAACTTTAAGCTACTTTTCCTGCCTAAGTTAAATCTTTCCCCCCCCCCAAAACCCAACTCTTCCAGTTGGCGATTGGATTCAGCTGCCACCACCAATGCTATTATTCCAAACCCATGGACTGGGGCACATTGGAACCCCCGAGAACACCACCTCCCTCTTCCTGGGAGATTGGGACACACAGATTCCGCTCCACCCCCTCCCTTTTCAGCCTAGGAGAGAGATTCCAGCACCCAGGCTCTCCCTCTCTGGGAGCCTGTCACAGATTCTAAACTCAGATTACTTCAATGGAACTACAGATAATTCTTATAGGTATAAAAAGTTTAATAAAGAAAGTTTAACAAAGCATACAACTAATACAAACTTTACAGATATAAAGCTTTCTAACCTGAGTCTTCTTGCATAAATTAGCCCCCTCCCCTCGGGGATTTCTCTCTCTCTGATAAACTCTACAGTTTAAGGACACCAGAGATCAAGTACAAAGCATATGTAAGCAGTGTTAGGATGAGCTCCACCCTGATATCTGGTGGTGAATTGCAGGAATTGCAGTGAGTTTTGGAAAATAACAGATCTTATTTGCATAGACACACCCACCGCACCTAGCCTGCGCTCTAACAGCCCAAATGGTCACTTTGGCTACTGTGGGACCCCCAGTTTCTCTGGTATTGGGGCAAGAATGATAAACTGTTGATTAACCTGTTTATGTGAATGAGGGATTGGGACATGTATTTGGCCTTTGGCATGCTGGAGGGACTCACCATCATCTAGGTAGCACTCACTAGCCAAGGGACAGGGGTTCCAAAACCCACTGAATTGAGAGAGGCAATGGATAGGCTTCTGTACCTTTTGGTGAGGGCTGTGTCTGAGGGCTCTACCCAAGCCTATTGCATGCTGTCTCTTTCCCCTGTGGAATGTTAGAGCTCATGTTTGCTTCCATTAGGAGTCTAACTTCAGCTTGCTGAGGTGAAGTAACTTTGGGTCCTGTGGTGTATCTGCACTAAGGCCCCCCTACTATAAGCTGAAATCACTTAAGAGCTGAAAAATCACTGAGCATTATCTTAAGTGGGGGGCCCTACACACAGCAGTTCCTGTGTCGGCTACCGGAGCAACCAGCGGAGCTGTTCGTGAGATGGCTTGCAGAGCTGAGTCGAGCGGCTAGCGGGGCAACCAGCAGAGCAGTTCATGGGACAGCTGGTGGAGCAGCGCAGCAAGCGGAGCAGAAGCACCACCCCACGAAGAGACGGGGCAGTCGGCCTCAGACCTCGTAAGGTACCCCTCACTCTGCTCTCCATTTCCACCCAGCCTGGGAGGTAAGACTCTGCAGAGTAACTTTTGACCAGGGACTCCAGAGACTTTGGGGCTGTTGGACTTGTGGAATTTTGGGTGATGTTTGGGTTGCGGGACTCCTGAACCTAAAGGAGAGGACACAGCCCAAACTTGCTGGGGTGAGGGATGCTGGTTCATGGTTTGGTTTGTGAATCCTGGTTGTGGTGTTTACCCAATATAATGCTACATTGTTTCTCTCTGTTATTAAAAGGGGTTTGGTACACTCAGATTCTGTGCTTGCGATAGGGGAAGTATTGCCTCTTAAAGGTACCCAGAAGGGTGGTATATGATTGTCCCAGGTCACTGGGTGGGGGCTCGAGCCGGTTTTGTATTGTGTCATTTTGTATTGTGTCATTAGAATGGAACCCCTGGATACTGAACCCGGCCCTTGTTGCTGCCAACTCTCATGGGCAGAAGGGTTACAATATGCAATCAATAGTTTTACTTACAGTTCATCTAACTTATGAATATATAAAGGAAAAGGAGGAGATGAGTCTCCATAGCTGGAGAAAGACGGAGTCAGCCCAAAAGCCTTAGACGAACTGAGACTAACTTCCTGGTTTGTCTGTAGATAGGCTACTCTGACGTCACCCCCCCCCTCCTGTTCAGTTAACCCCTAACAGGTAAAACAGCAACTTCAAGGCACTTTACACTCATGACAAGCTGTTTTTAATATATTCTTTGCAGTCTCATTCTTTACATACCTGCTTCATCCAGCTGCTTGCAAACAGGGAAGCTACTGACTATGAGGGGGAGCTGCCTCCCATTCTGAAATTGTTGAGTGTCATATGATCCCAGACCCCTTCTAGCTAGGATGATTGTGTCACTCTGAAAGATCTTAAATTTATTATAAAAAGCCACTCGCAGGACTTGATTTTCCCCTCACTTACACTGGTTTTAATAAGGAATATCCATCCTAAATTAATCCCTCAAACCTCTGTTATTGACCCATTTAATGTCTTAATTTGGGGCATTTTTAATGGTAACCAGTATCTGGACCTCCCTATTTGTACAGGCAATATACTTGCATAATCTTTTTTCTCAGGAAGGACATTGACTTCTGAATGGAACTAAGGATATATGTCTGACTAACTACTCTACGGTCAGGTATACACTGGGGGAGGAGGGAGTCAACCTAAGATATGCAACTTCAGCTGCGCATCTTAGGTCAACTTACCTGGGCATCCTCATGGCGGCGAGTCAACTGCTGCCGCTCTCCCATTGAATCCACTTCCACCTCTCACAAGGTGGGGTTCCAGAGTTGTCAGGGAGAGCTCTCGGGGACTGATTTATTGCATCTAGACTAGACGGGATAAATTGATCCCCAAAAGATCGATCACTACCCGCCAATCTGGTGGGTAGTGCAGAATTACTCTTAGAGGTAGAAGAGAGAAGAAGCAGAAAACTGAAGAGCTGGTGTAAGAGGGAGATTAATTAAGAGCGTGAAATAAACAGTTGGGGAAAATGAGAGGATGGAGTTATGGTCTGGAAAATGGATGGAGAGAAAAAAATATGGGAGGGACTCTAGGTGAGGGAATATACTAAGGGAAGAGATGAAAGAACAGAGAGGAAATTAATAAAAGAGTTAAAATCTGACTAAGAAAAGGAAAAAAATCTGAAACAAATCTGGGAGATGGGAAGAGAAAACAAGTGAAAGCAATAAATAAATGGAAAGAAGCAAAGAAAATTTATGTTATTTCTAAACATTTGTTACATATTTTTATACTTTACTGGCAGTATGATGAGAGCTGAAAGGGTCCTTCATCCAAATCAAGCCTGAGGGATGGGGGAAGAATTTTTCTCTCACTGTTTCCCACCCTTGCATTATGATCTGACTGAGGCCCAAGTGTGTGGAAGGGGAATTTCAGCATTTTCCCCCTATTCAAGTACTGAAATGCTCAGTCCTGATCCGATCACTGAGTTCTAAGGTTTTGAGTCAAATCCTATTTATAAAGTTGTCAGCTCATGATAGCTTAAAATTTAGTCTACTCAACATGACCACCACATTTTAGAGACTTGGCAAGAACATTAGAAAACACACACAAACACCTGTATAGTACGTAAACATTCAAATAATTCGTTATATATACCTGACCATATCAGCATAAAACCCCCACATCTTAATATGTCAACCTACTATTTCAGTGGTCTCAGCATTTGCCAGTCCTGCATCCCATCTCAGTTATTCACTTGCATCCAAAGCAATGTCTGTTTCCAAGGACACAGGACTCTCTTTTTTGGGACCCCAGTAGAAGGTGTGATTTGCCTTCTGTGTATGCTGTGAAAATTTGCACATTTAACATTGCACATTTAACTTCAGAGTCAGTAAAGAAAGGATGTCCTTGGTACTCAATATCATACTGAAAAAGAGCATTTAAAGCAAAAGTTAATATACTTGGCCAGTAATTTTCTGTGCTCTGCTTTAATTAGAGGTATTTGTGTTGGGAAAAGGGCTCTCTCCATCTCACAGGTTAGCTTGTTTTTCTACTTGATAATACAGTGAAATAATCATGACCTACTGTGTGTGAAATCAGGCTATTGCTGTGGAAATTGTATAACTCTTAGATCTCACTTCTTGCCATGCTCAATCCTGATGATGGACTTGGAAGGAACAAGCCTTTGTTTAGTTGTATGTACTGTATTTTATTCAGCTCCAAATTTCATATGAGTAGTCATGAAAAGCAAGTCCAGTATGAGGTAAATGAATATACTTACAGTTTTCTGTATTTGAAGGTTTTCTCTGGTATGATTGTCTCTCCTGAAAGATTCCCCCAGTATTATTCTTTGCTTATCCCCTGTGTCAGACACTCTACAAATCAAGGTTGTTGCCTGAAGTTTCATGGCTTTTAAAAAATTTATTTAGAGTGATTTGTATGGCCTGAACTAATCTGTGTTTGTGTGTGTCTCTGTGTGTGATCATCATTTATACTCTGATTAAACTTTTTCTTTCTTCATTTCTTGAAATAAGAGAGTTTTATTTCCCTTTTTACACTTTTATAGGACCAACAACTTGAGTATTGTTAACCCTTGATTGCTTTTCCAAATTCTTCTGTTGCCAGTGCTTTCTTTAAATTGATTATGGCATTCACAATATTCCTAATAGATAATCATTTTTTTATGATCTTGAGCTGCCAGTTCATCAGCATAGCATGCTGCTGCACAATATCTGTTCTAGCTCTTCCTTTAGTGGCAAAAACACACCAGGTGAAGTTGAGTAATTCTTATCTGTACTGGTAGTTAGTTCCTTAATGTGTCTGCAACTCTGTGAAAGTTTTGTCTCCTGCATTCCCAAACCTTCCAAAACTGGTCAACAACTGTTTTTATTGTTGTGGTGAAATGTAGCTGACGTGGGAGGTCATGGAGGGGGAGGTGATCCCCAAAGCAGCTAGAGGCTAATCACATGGAGAGCTTTTCTATTTTTATAAAGACCTCGAACTGGACTTGGACATAAATTGAAAGTCCCTGCACAGAGCAGATCACAGGAGTGATATGCTCATGCTTTATGCTACTAAGTAGATGGGCTGCTGAATTTTGTACCAATTGCAACTTTTGCAGGGGATGGCTTTACTCCTAGATATAATGGGTTGTATTAATCGAGCCCAGAATGTGTGGGTCACTGTAAGCAAGTCTGGGTCTACTACAATGAAGCACAGTCTCTTGGTCATCTAGAGATGGAAGTGGACATTTTGTGCTGCTAATGAGTATCCATAGCTATTTAGGCATCCAGTAGCTTTTGAGGCATCAAAAAGAATCCCATGGCTACAGACTGACTTAGTGCTCTGAGAGCAGATGCCTTCCAAAGTAAATTTTATACAAAAGGCAAGTTCTTCAAAGTTCTTTCCTCTTTACACCAGCATCACTCTGCCCCCTCCCCTCCTCTTTTACCCCGCTCCTAGATTCACCTTGAACCTGCTTCTTTTCATCCAGCACCTGATTTTTGCTCTTCACTGAAAAAGCTGGCAAATGGTGTTGCTTGTATTTGATATGAAGTGGGTATATAGCTGATTATCATTCAAGTTATCAAGGTATTTCAGCCCATTTAGCTCCTTCAAAAAATATTTTTTGTGAGGATTGATCAAGAGAAGAGGGCTCTTGAATTAAAGGAACAATTATGCAAAAACTCACCTCAGCCTGGATGTGTTTGATGTTTCTTTCATATCTACAGCCTCTTTGGAGGTAGGACAGGGGTATTTAATGATCTGTGGTATCAAATTCCATAGAAAGATCTTGCAGGATGACTATGGATGTACTTTCCTGGTCTATAGGCCTTTGGAGGACATTGATTAGCACAGCAAATGCTGTTCCTGTGGACCTTGTCATGGCTTGAAGCCTAACTCAGAGAATACAAGACATCGGCAGCTGACAAAGATCATTACATGCTGGTTTTGTTATACCTTCTCAGTTTAAAAAGGGAGGTTGGACACTAAACAGACGTTTGTAAGGTAACCAGCATTGAGAGATGGTTTGGATTAATGTTTTCTGGTAATAGATTCCCTCTTCAAAAGATCTATTGACAATGGGCATGATTCTTTCCTCTCTGGCATCTTGTGTATATAGCTATGCAGAGTGCATTATAAAGTGAATATATAATATTCTAATAAACATAGACCTCAGCAGAAGGAATTCTTATAGACCTGTGCCACTTCTGGAAAGGAGGCAAAATGATCTCACTTCTCTGATACCAAGGCAACACAGTTGCACCACCTCTAACTTTCCCTATGCAAATACTAGTCATGGAAGCATTAACAAACAAGGCTGCGGTTGATCTTTCTCTTTCGTGGCAGGTAAGAGGGAGTAGAGAACCTCTGGATGATGCTGTTTATGTCTCTTAATAGAGATTTAGTCTAATTCTCTACTGTTCTCTCCTTTGTGTAGTCATTTACACTTGTGCATGTCCCTGCCAGCAGGTATATGGGATCTTGGGGAGCAATTACCACACAGGTGGGGTGCAAAAAAACTTTATTAAGAAAATGCAAAAACAGGGAAAATTTAATAGTGAGGGGTATGGGGTTTGCTAAAGTAGACAATTGGGGAGGGGTTTCTTTTAGTAAATGGGATAGGGGGTTTCAATAGTGGGGTACAATACAGTTGGTAACCAATTAACACTGAAGTATAAATGTAACAGGTAGCTAACAATTTCTATGTAAAGAGTGTGTCACAGCAGCATATAACCAACTAACAGTATGGATAAAATGTGTTAAATAACCAACAATTTTAGGTAAAAATGTAAATGTAAAATGTGAGGTGTGTTAGAGAGAAAGGGGTAACCAATGGGGTTTTATGCTAGAAAGAGAGAGAGAGAAGACAGGCTGTAAGTTGAAACAGCAGAGAGGGAGGGAGAGAGAGAGAGAGAGAGAGAGAGAGAAAGTGGTAGATAAGTAAGGTTGGGGGATGGGGGAAGAGGAGCACGTGGTGGAGGGAGATTTAAACTCAGGGAGACAGAGAACAGACAGGCTGCAAGTTTAAACAGCAGAGAGACAATTATACAAAACACAGTAAAATCTTATCTATGATTTAACTTAACCAAAACCACACAAATTAGCAAGTAACAAAACACAACACAACAATTCTTTAAGGCTAACTTACAGGGTACAATGCAAGCAATTTCCTAAACCTAACTTAACTACAGCTATGCAAAATGAAATTACAACTTATCTAGACTAAAAGACAAAATCTAACCTAATGGGTGCACCTTATACTAAGGGTAGTTTCAGAGGGCAGGGTGGTGTGTGCCCAGGTACAGTCCAGGAAGGCACAGGCTTATTTCTAGCAGCAAAGGTGCTGCAAAGCAAGAAACAGATTACAGATACAGACCAAGGAGTTTAAGAGAGGTTTTAAGACACAGACCAAGGTTTAGTTTAAGTCTAAGAGAGGTTTTAAGACACAGACCAAGGAGTTTAAGAGAGGTTTTAAGACACAGACCAAGGAGTTTAAGAGAGGTTTTAAGACACAGACCAAGGTTTAGTTTAAGTCTAAGAGAGGTTTTAAGACACAGACCAAGGAGTTTAAGAGAGGTTTAGTTTGAGTCTGTGTGTTGGGGAAACAGAGCCAGCAGCTAAAGTAATTAAGTATAGAAAGTTTCACAGAGGGATTCTCACCAGTCCCCAAGGCAGCAGCAAAGGCAGAAGCAGAAACAGCATCAAAAGAAGCAAGGAGGGCTCGGCACGGTCTTGATAATCAGGAGGTCTCTCAGGCAGCAATTCGTTCTTCGTGGGGGGGGGGGGGGTTAAAACGAGGGTACGCTCAAAAATAAAACGAGAGCGGAGAAAGGACCCCCCAGAACCCCTGGCTGATCAGACCAGGTAGCAATGCAGGAACCTTTCTGATGTTTGTTTCAAAATGCCTGTTCTTAAAGGCAAACTCAGGCAGTTTCCCCGCCAGTAATCCTGATAGGCTCCCTCTGTCACAGGGGAGGAGTTACAGGGAAAAACTGCAGGTGAGCATAGAGACATGCCTGGGCAGAGTCCTGGACCATAGGGGTGAGTTCCACCTCATGACTCAAAAGCACATGAGGCCTATGACTCATGCCCAGGATCTCAAAAACACATTAGGTCTTACAGCTTTGGACATTGCCTACCCTACACCGAGCCCAGGTTTAACAAGGTGATAACAGGACCAACCCTTTGAACAGGGCAGTTGTCCCACTTAGCACGCAGCACAAGTGGCCATCCCTTTGAGAAGGGCAATGGCTCTTGGTAAACAACTTAAGGGGCCCTCCCTTTGAGAAGGGCAGTGGCCCTGGTAAACAACTTAACAGCCAGGGAGGGGTGGCCACAGGAGAACAAAAACAAAATGGAGTAAGGGGACAGCTGTAAGAAACAAAATGGATTAGGGGGAAAGCTGTAACAGACAGTGCAAAGTGGATGCAAAATGCCTTCAGCCAGTAAATGAGGGCAGAGTGTGAAGGCCAGGAATTTGATTTAAAATTAAATTGTTGAGTATATATTTTAAAAATGCAAAGCTGCACCACCCCGTGAGTAGTCCTGGAAGTCATAATGTGTCAGTGAATTCTATTTACTCTCTGCTTTCATTTTGCTCCAAGAAAGTTGTTGTTTGCTGGTGTTATATAGTACCAGCAAATTATGGCAATCTCCTATGTTGGCCCAGCTTTCATCGGAACTCAAAGTTCAAGGAATCTGTGCATAATGGGGTTATTACCCCCACCCTCACTCCTCTCAGGAGATATGTAGACCAAGTCACAAGCCCAGGAAAACTTGTATGAGGTAAAAAATAACAATGGTGTTCAACAATGACTGATTTGAATTCTGCTTAATGTAAATAAAAGCTAATGCTTTTTGGATGAGTCCTTGGTTTCAGAATAGAGTGAAAAGTTTTTAGCTAATTTATAAACCCCTGAAAGTCCGAGTTTACTTATACTGACAATCCCCTCCACAAAAATGCCACAATAATATACACAACATTATTCTAAAGTGAGGGGGAATGGGAAGATTGGGTGTTGAGTCTAGGAAACAGAAGAAAGCAAAACAAAATATTATCACTTGTTTTAAAACAATAAATATATACTTTTTATCAAGTTTTCTGAAAAATATATAATTTTTCCATTTTATTTCCTCCATTCCAGTAATTGTTTGAGTGTCTGACAGCCTTAAAATGATAATATCAGAGTTGCAGGAGAAATTAAGATATTGATGTGAAGTGCATTGAACAGTAGGTATGTGCTTTGGAAAAGATGAACTAAGAATTATTTTTTTTAAAAGAGTCTATGATAACATATGCTATTTCATACATAACCAACATAAATAATGTGGTAGTGATATTAAGGTTAGCATTTTAGCAGTTAGCTAGTAGATGCTATATTACCAACACTAATAGGTGCCAGGTGTAGTATTTCATAGTTGTTCTGGCAAGACTGGAATTAATACAGTTATAAGAACCTTGAGCAGTGCTTAGGAAGCAGGGCTGTAAATATTATGCTTGCACACTGTCTGTGTGGACCTGTGGCTGTACACTAAATGTTTCCTAGTGAGTTTTGATCTCCTCTGCTTTGAAAGTGTCTCTGAACTCCATAAAAGGAAAGATTCATTCAGTTGGTTCAGCATAGGCTTGTTGCTCTTACCTCCTCTAGAATGTTCTAATCCTAGCTGCTGTAGCTAAACTCATAGGTCCCCCTGGCTCGTGCTCCGTTTTGCACACAAATGTGTCAGTGAACATTAGATAAGGCATTTTGAAATTGGCCGATGAAAAAGTCAGTGCGAGTGAACTGATTGACTGGAGTTTTGTGCTCCTCTAGTGATTCCTCTGGAGCCATGACTACTATGGAGGAGATGTTTCCCACAACTGAATAGGAACAGTGGGAAATGAGGGGAAGGTTCAAGCTAGTGGCGCACTAGCATCATGGCTAGACAGTCAAGAAGCTCTAGAGGATGGACCTTAGGAATTGAAGAATTACCTTCTTTAAAACACATTTTAAAGGGGGTAAGTTTTGGTCTTTAGGGTCACTGGAAGGTCAGCAGCTATAAAAACTAGCAGAGGAGAAAGAGAGAGAGAGATGAATCACATTTATGTTAAAATGAGTCATTTGTCCAGTTTCTCATTTTCAGTTGGGTTGCTATGTGGGATTGTTTTAATTATTAAGTGAAACTTGAATTGTCACAACTATTTCTAAATAGGGTCCATTGGGAAAGGAGATCCTGAAATATGATTTTATCTGGAATATGATTTTATGTGTCATGTTACATGATCTTAGAATCATAGAATATCAGGGTTGGAAGGGACCTCAGGAGGTCATCTAGTCCAGCCCCCTGATTTTGATACAAAATGTGATTCCCTTTGAGTTTTCAGGTTCTGTTTCATTGACTATGTGGCTGTGAATCTGCACAACCTGAGAGCGATATGGCTTACTGAATAGTCTGCAAGTTAAGACCACTAGCTTCTAGATGCTACTGCTGCTCACTGAAACCCAGGGTTTTATCTACCTTCCCTGCCTTTCACAAAATTAATAGAAGTTACATGTCAAAATCCCATATACTCCTCTGAAAAGTATTTCTGTAGGTGTAAATATCAGCTATCAGTGTGGCTGTAAACAGGGCCGGCGACAGGAATTTGGGGGCCCCGTACGCAGATCGTGCGGGGGCCCCCCCGGCCGGTCTCCCGCCGCCCGCGGGCCCCCCCCCCCGGTCGGTCTCCCGCTGCCCGCGGCTCCCCCCCTCCGGCTGGTCTGCCGCCACCCGCGGGCCCCCCCCCCCGGCCGGCGACAAGGGGGTACAGCAGCGTACCGGGCCCGCCCTGGATTTAAGGGGGCCCCCCTTAAGTCCGGGGCCCAGTACAGCTGTACCCGTTGTACCCCCCTGTCGCCGGCCCTGGCTGTAAATAAGGTGGTGCACACAGCAAAATTTCAAGGAGAGCTGTAGGATTCAGACCTTCAACTTCCATTCATCTTGTGGGAAATATGAAGGGAATGTCTCACCTCTGTGCCATTCTTTTTCGAAAATTCACACTTGGAAGAGAAGCTTGGAAGAAGCAGTTTCAGGAGCTTAGTTCCACACCTTAGTTGTGAAGGATTTAATGAAGTTGTAGTTCATTTACTGGTAGACATGCTTGGTCATCACAAGTCTCCGAGAACAGTAACCACCGGAATAACCTACAGGAAGCTCTGCCCTTCAGATAGGGAAGATGGTGTTGGGCTAAGGAAGAAATCATAATCAGTAAGTCCCCAGTGTGTGTGTTAAGGAGAGCAAAGAATCAAAATCTTCTGGAGTAATAATCAAAAGTCAACCAAGTTGTGTCCTTCTGTGTTTTCAGAGTTCTGTCACAAGTGAAGTAGACATTTCCCCTTGTAGATCAGTCTAATAGCGCTAACAGGACTAAGATCTGGAATCATATTACTATTTTACTACCACGCCAAAAACTCCCTATAATGACACATGTATTTATTTCTCTATTCCTTAATGTTTTGTACACTGTATATTATTGTAACAATACTGAAACAGGAAATTATAATAAGCCAATTTGGTCAGCAATCTCATTCTACCAACTAACATCATTAATCACTGTGGGCTAGATTATGGCTTTAATCCATGACCTGCATTCTTGAAGAGTTCACAGGGACTAGGATAAAGCCAGAGTCCCTGACTCAGCCATAATTCCTCCAAGGGCTCCTTGTATGTGCTCAATTAGGGGGAAGCAAATCTGCCACTCTTTGAAAAAGTGCAGCACGCCATAGCCTGCAGTCTTTTGGCAGAGCTATCTGGAAGTGATGTCATCACTCTTAATTGAGATTATGGCTGGTCATAATGTGGTAGCATAAGGAGCTGAAGATAAAAATCCTCCTTGTAACTTCCATGCAGGACCAGTCATGTGCTACTAAGCACTTGATCTGTTTTGTCATCATTCACATCAACTCTCTCTCTTTCTTGTTGGTGTATTCCATCAAAGGAGTGATGTTTCTGTTGTCTTAATGTTGTAGAAGCTTCAAGATGGATTTCTGATTCCTTCTGAACTCATGGTCATTAGATAGCTGTACGGTGTTAGTTCTGGGAGCATTTTCTTTGACCAGGACTTGAACAGATTTCTATTTGCCTCTTTGTCATGCTTTTACCTGCTCATGAACTTTCAAAAGGAAAGAGCAGCTTTGCTGTCCTGTCATAATATATTTTATACTTCATTTTTATGAGCTGTCATTATCTTAATAAAGCCATTGTTGCTTGAGTTAAGTACATTTCTTTCAACTGGCAATCTTGTTTTTTCAGATATTTACCCACTGGCAATTTATTGAGAGATTCCAGACTGGCCTCATAGTGTATTTCTATACACAAGTGTTGCCGAACACAAAGGTGATTTGTCCTCCTTGTTTCCTTTGGTACCAAAACTTTGAACAGTTCATTCTGGTATTCCATTTGACCTGCCATATTTTGAACTAGTTGTAATATGATCAAAATTCCAGTGCTTCAAATATTATGCTGGATTCTCCATCACAGACAATTTTTAAATCAATATTTGATATTTTTCTGCGCTAGAAATTATTTTGGAGAAGGTCTATGGCCTGTGTTATTCAGGAGGTCAGACTAGATGATCAGAATGGTTCCTTCTTGCCTTAGACTCTATGAATATTTTTAGCCATGATCATGAACTCCCTGATTGGGAATTCCATGTCTCAAGGATTGTGTTAAGAGGTGACACATTTTGCTAATTATATTTTCTGGTTTGTTGTGAGGATTGTTCTTGGGCTGCAGAGATTAATTCTTTTGACATAATGATAGTTTCAAAACCATATTATTAATATGTGTCTTCATACCAAATCAGCTAAAGGTTTCTCTAGCTCTTCTTTTAAATAATTCCACACCCTGATGCCCTTCATGAATGTGACATGTTTCAGAGAGTCACATCCCCCACAACCATTAAATCATCAAAATCAGACCAATAATAATGAACTCAGGAATGCGAATTCTCTCTTTGCCTCTGGCTAGCCCTCAAGTATCATCCTTTTCAATACTTGTAGTTCTGCATCTTCACAAGTTTCTTGTATCTGTTTCAGTGGTTTATCAGAAGAAGTTGGAAAATTTTCAGTAAGCATGTGCACTTGTATTCTATATCATGAGCCACATTAATCTCTGCTTCTGGTAAATGTGTCCTAGATACTGTATCTGCCACAATTAATGTACTATTCAGCATGTGGCTATGAGTTAAATGGTACCTCTAGTCTCAACACGAATCTTTGTATTTTAGAGGTTCCCCCCAATAATCTCTAGGAAATGTCTCTGAAATTTGATGATCAATTATTATATTATCACAAATGATGTATGTCAAAATTATTGGTGACCCCTTTCATACTTAAATACCATATATAATAGAGGCCAGAATATCTAGTCCATTCCGCTCAGTTTGTGACTTAAGACGCAGTAAGAGAATGCAAACTGCCTCCTTCTCACCAATAGGGATTCTTCTAGTGTGGGGGAGTCCCAAGCAGCCCTAGGAGGGCCAAAGTTTTGCGCTTCAGCTGTCCCTAGATGGGGGGACAGCCCCATGAGGAATATTAGCAGCTGGTGGAGTTTAGAGCAGTCCATGGGCTGTTCTAAACTTTGCGAGGGCTGTTCTAATATTTGGCAGGGTTCTGGGCAACAAATCCACTACAGACTGTTCTGCGATAATGAGCAATTTGAGAATCTTTAATATTTGGAAAGTTAACCTGATGAATATTAATGGTGCCTTTCATTAATGTGGTACCTACAGGTGTGAATTAAGCTGATACACTAAACATTTTTGTCATGTTTGGTTGGAAGAAATATTCCCTGATGTTCACCCTTCCCACACTCTCCTACCATACCTCCGCCTATTTTGATATAGCATTTATTTTCAGTTTGAATTGTTATCTGGAAGCAGAAAGCAATTGGATCAGTATCCTGTAATAAAGCAGCACCTACTGTATTCTTGGAGGCCGTTTGAATGTTGTTGTTTTTAATCAAACAATGCAAACTAAAATCTAAATGATTGCTTTACCCTTTCTGTTTTAGTGGGGGACATGTCATGTTGCCAATGAAATTTTTGGCTAAGTAGTTTAGTTCTTGTGGGCATAGATGGCAGATAGGGAAAATAGACAACCTCTCAGGAATGTCTGTAGTTCCTGTTTATTGTATGGTCATGATATTTTCATGATAATTTCTATGTTAGCATTAATTTTTCATCAGTATATATTCTCAAATATTTTAGCTTTACTTTGACTGTCTTTTACATTGCTCTTGGTAAAATCTTATTTGCTTGGCACAGTGAGAACTTTTCTTAGTCTAACTTGTTTTTTTCCTTGGCCTTTATCCTACATTAGGACATATGGAAAAATGTGACAGATTTATGTTACCAATCTGCCTGGGGCCTCAGGTGATCAGGCTGAGGCTTGTTAGGGGTGGAGATGAAGGAGCACACAAGTGAATAAGTTTTAAAGCTTTATTAACCAAACAACAGCAGTGAGTGCTCATGCTTTGAGCAGGGAATTGGACTGGATGACCTCCTGAGGTCTCTTTCAACCCTAATATTCTGTGATTCTGTAGAGGAACTTCAGCTGAAACAGTCTGTCTGAAAATCAGACCATCATTAATTTATATGTCTAATATATGGATCTCAAGTTCCATCCTGTTGTAATAGTTGTATCCTAAAGAGGTGACGTTTGCTTACATTATATAGAAATGTGCTGAAATGTAAGTAGGTCCAAAATTCTATTTCCTAAAAGTAGGCTTGACAATCGTCAATAAATAAGAGTTTTGGATGTAATATTTATATTTTTGGGAGAAGACTATCTATATTGATATTGGTATGGCATTTACTTTGACCTTAATTAAGAAAATATTTAATGCTAATTAGCTAAAGAAGGGGTAGAAGATATTTAATTATTTATTGGAAATGTAGATACTTTAAAAGGCAGGTTTAATACTATTTCATTAAGGGAGTGTTGTTATAATTATAAAAAGGATAGAAGGCTAATTTTAGATTAAGTATGCCAATCCACCAGTTATTGCTAGAGAAAGGATTGTACCCTTTCTTCTCATCCAAGGACCAATTACCCCTAAATGCATCATTTTGTCTTAGAATGTGAGTAAAAAAGCAGTGTATGATTATATTGTAATACCCGTTTGCTTTACTATTTTATATTAAATAAAGTCTTTAATTTTATCTCTTGCTCCATCATTCACAGTCCTCCACTAAATGAAATTATTTGTAACTGCCCTGGAGGCTTGAACCTTAAAAAATTCAGTTTGGTTTTATTCCTGATTTTTAAACTACTAATTGGGAACACATAAATCAAAGGTTACAAGATTCAAAGCAGTACCATAGTTGAGGTATGAGGGTGTAGCAGACCTGGCCTGTGTCTCCACACTTGTATGGTCTTTTGATTCACACAGTTTGTGGACCCACTGCTCTTCTTCCCCTACTCCTATGGAAGGGTATTGTCTTTCTTTAGAGATTTGCTATGGAGCTCCCATACATAGTGTGCAGGGGAATTACGGAGCTGCTTTGTATGGACTTTATTTCTGGGGAGCCTGCCATTGTGGAAATGTAGGGCCTTCTGTGGTTATGCGCCTGGGAACAGATAATTGCACCCTAAACACAAAACAATGATAGAGAGATGCTATTAGAGCGCAGGTTAATAAACAATTGTAGAGACTTCCACTCAAAACTTCATTCTGTCTTTTCTTTCATTGTTTCTATAGGTTGCATTTCTTCTTATAAGTTTAGAGTCTGCTTTAAGTTTATCTGGAAGGCTCTGTGTTAGGTTACAAGTATTTTCAGTATTTTTTAGGTAAATGTTTTAAGACTTGATTTAGGTTTTAGAAGTTGTTTCTCTGGGTTCAGGATCGGTTTTAGTTTAGTTTTTTGTTCTTCATGGTTCATAATTTGATTAGTTTTAGGGATAATTTTCTTCAAACAGTTTACAGCTATTTACCCAGAGCTGTCCTGGACCAAAAACTAATTTAAAAGGAAACATTACAAAGAAGAAGGAGGGAAAGTGAAAAGAAGAATGGAATTTTAGGCTGTCACTTTTTAAAAAATGTGACATTGAAATTTTTCAAGATCACATACCTATGTTGTCTAAACAATATTACAGCCGCTGAATTCTCCCCACTAGTCTAGGCATTTAAAAATCTTTGCAAGCTCAGTTCTTTATCTTGTCATCTCTGCAACATCTTGCAGAAATTAACTGATTAAAAAATGAAATCAAAATGTGTGTGCCAAGCATCCTCCCACTATATGGTACTGACTACAAACTGAAAAACAATAGTAAACTTGGCAGCTTTCTTCAGTTGTTGCCAACTAGATGGCCACTACCACTGAAATTATTTGACAGAATTAGCATAATGACGTGCTCTCCCGTTCTTTGCTATGTGTTTTTAAAAACTCAACCAAATCTGTTATCGAGCAATAGGCATTCACTCTCCATTCAACAGATGTTCCTTTTGTGCTTTGTGGAACATGCCTCATACTGTACTAATGGTCTTATTTTTTTCAGGCCTGTAAGCAAAGGTTTTCAGCCAAATTCAGCTGAGTCTACACTTTTTACAGGAACCCAGGTGTGACAAAAATAATAAATAAAATGAAATATAAAAAAGAACGTATTCAAAGGAAGGAATTGTTAGGGGACATGATTTAAGGGCTTGGTCTGAACCCCACTGAAGTCAGTGAAGTCACTTGTGGGCTTTGGATCAGGCCCCGGGTGTAAGAGAGACTGGAACAAATAAAAATAATGAGCCCAGTTTGCAGACTCAGAACATTTTTGTCTATGCCCCAAAATAGGCATGGTTATTGCATGCCCCAGTGTGGGTCTTCAAGTACAACTCTATATATACATTCTCTATATCACTATTGTGCCCCATTTGTGAAAATTAAGCCCTTGAATTTCATCTAGATACCAGACCATTCTTCCTCGGTTTGTGCTTTTTGGGCTTATCAAAGTCACTGACATCCTTTTTCAATGGACTCTTCTATGATTCCAAAGTTCTGAACCTAGGCTGAAAGTGGGGAGTGGAGGCACCAACCAACATGTCTAGAGAGATGCTTCCAAGTGCATTTGATATACTTGTGGAAAGAGATAACATGCACTCATATTGAAGTGACAGTGCTAGGTAGTACGCAGAGGAACCAAGGTCATGATTGCCATCCCACCCCAACACATCTCTGAGGCACTAAACATTGGCAAGTCCTCTGAGTGCTTTGGGATATGTGAAGCCTCATTACGGTGTCTTCTTGCACAGGAGTGGTTCAGCAGAAGGGATTCCCTGCACTTTGCTTACACTAGCACACTCATATAGAAACAGGTATGAATTAGCTTTATATGTTAAGGATATAATGAAAAAACATTAGAGATGTTTCTTTGAAAGGAGAACAGTTTCTGAATTTCAGTGTCACAGTTTTGAAAGAACAGTTCTGTGTATGGGTGTACGGTATCAAATTCATCCATGGTGTAATGCCATGAAAGCCAACAGAGTTACTTCAAGGATTACTGTCTTCCACTGTACAGTTCCCTGTTGTGTTTTTCAATAGACAGTAATATTAAGGTGAGTGAACTTTTAAAGGCAGAGAGCTTAGAAGTTATGAAATATTGGATGTGTTTGATTACCCCACACTCTGTTTTATTTTATTTTTTTAATATGCTTTTTCCACAGGGGTTATTTTTCCCCAGAACTCCTCTAATACAATTATTATCCAGATTTTTTCAGAGAGATTTTTCTTTCTGTCAAACTCTGTTTCAAAGATTTTTTTTTAAAAGTGTAGTAAAAGATTTAGCCATTGTAAAATTTTTGTAGAGATGTTGTTTTCTTTAATCAGTGCTTTTTACATTCATTGGAAATAAAAAATCTCTTTACTATGCTGAAGGAATTAAGCTCTGAGAGATTGTTTTAGTTCTCTTTGTTTATGATGATTTGTTAGCTCTTGACTGCAGAAATAATTTTGTTGTTTACATTAATCTATGGTGGCAGTATTAAGTTCCCATCATACATAAATATAATTATTGATCATTACCAGCTGTAATTCAGTGTTAGAATTACAGATTTACATAATTGTGCTATTAAGTGTAAACTTGAACTTCATATCTGGGGTCACAAATAACTGGAGGCAGTAGAAACAGAAAATTCTGATTATATGTCATTCATATTTTAATACATATTGTTGCAATTTTGATCAGTGTTAATGTAAATATTTGTATGAACTATACAGCAATGAGATGCTAATGGCTGGAAAATACAGCAATATTGATCTAGCTAATAAAATGGAATGCATTAGTAACAGAGAATATTTATTATCCACTTCAAAAATTACTATGCATCATCTTCCCAGGGAAAATTTGTGCCATCAGGGTTTGAGAATTTATTTTTCTGGATGTGGTCTAAGCTTCGTCTCAAGTAAAAATCAAACAGTCATAAGCTATCTTGTTTTTGTTGCCTGCAGCTTTTTCACTGATAAAGATTCAGAGGGGAACAGGCAGCATAAAGGAACTCTTGTCTGCAATATGTCCTGAACATCTCCTGATGTAATCTGTACATATAAAAAGATACTCTGAAATGATCAATCAATACAATGGGCATTGTCCAAAAACAATTTTCAATACATTGTGTGTGTCTCTGTGTGTGTGCAGTTCACGTGCACACATCTGTATGTATAGCGTGTGCATATTTATATAAATATATATATATTGTGACGGAGTCAGACCAGAAGGGTATAGGAGAGTGCTGGAAGGGAAGTATATCAGCCTCAGGATGAGCAGGTCCCTGTTCCCTGGCTAGCCAAACAAAGGAGAAGCTTCTAGAAAGCAGCAGAAACAGCTAGCCTGATTGGGACACCTGAAGCCAATCAGGGGCTGGCTGAAACCAGTTAAAAACCCTCCCATTTAGTCAGGTGGGTGTGGGTATCTGGAGCTGTGAGAGGAGGTTGTGCTGTTGGTGAGACTGAGTGGTTAGACAACATATCATATGTGAGGAAGGAGGCCCTGAGGTAAGGGTGAAGTGGAGTGTGAAGAAGCAGGGACTTGGGACTTGAAGTGGGGAAGTAGCCCAGGGAATTGTATTGTGTTTGGTGGTTAAAATGTCAGCCATCTTAGCTGATACTATTAGGGTCCCTGGGCTGGAGCCCGGAGTAGAGGGTGGGCCCGGGCTCCCCCCTTTCTACCTCCCCCAATTAATCACTGAGACTGGGGAGACAACAGAAACTGTGCCAGGAAGGATAACTTCTCCTCACTGGCTTCTGATGAAAATGGCTCAATAGGCTGTGACCTTGTCTCTAGAGAAAGAAGGGCTACGTGGATGGTCACAGTGAGCCTCTGAGGCTAGTGAAATCCACCAGGACCCGCAGGACCCGCACGTATAGTCTTGGAGCTTTGTCACTATATATATATGCTTGCATTCCATCTGAGATCAGAACTGAGTCTTAAATTCACTTAATGTAATTCATATATATTTAGTTCTGATCTCGGATGGAATGCAAGCAGTATCTTGTAAAATTACAACTGCATAAGATCTCTGGTTTGTTTTTGAGATACAGGGCAATGACAACCCACCTACCTGAGATCAGCTAGAGTGCCAGGTACTACATAAAGAAGCAGCTAGCCTTTTTCCCCCCCTTTAATTTTGGGTTCAGGGATGGGGGGAAGGAATTTAGGTTTGTGATTGTGCTGGGTTTTCAAGCTAGGAGGGCACATACTCTACCTAGAATTCTAGTATAAGCCATATATGGCCCATCCAGCATCACAAGACCCAGTGGACTGTGGAGTAGTTTTCCGAAGGAAGTAGCTGATGACCCATCATTTGCAACATTGAGAATTAGATCTGACAGGAGAACTAACTAGTAACTCGGGGTTTAACCTTGGAACAACCTGACTGGAAGTGATATAGACCGAGTGATAAGGTCTTTTTTCCATCTCACATTGCTATGACCCTATCTATGCTCATGCTGTCAGGTTTACCACAAAGTGCAATTTTATCTCACATTATAAAGCATATAAATTCATTCAACCAATCAGAGTAACTGGCTAAATGATCAGTTAACTTTCCTTTGAAAGAGAATCTGATGAAACATCCAAGAGGTTCCTCCACTATCACTGTGGTCATCTACTCCAGTCCAGATGCTTAAATTATACTTATTCTGGCCAGCAAGGGGATGAATACCTGAGATTCTGATGACATCATCTTGCTTTTACACCAGGACCAAATGAGAATCGGGTTTTGGGGGAAGGGCTGGAACGGGGTGGGGCCTAGGCATAAGGGAGAGCACCGATTAGAAACTCAGCGCCTATGTTCCATGCTCCGCACCTATCTGGAGACACCTATCTAGATATTTGTTTACTAATGCCAGAACCATGCAGAAACCCATAGGTCTCAGAATTCAATGCTTTTGCACAGAAGAGTAATCAGGGTACCAATTTTAGGTGTAACAGTCTGTACCCCTGTGTTCACCACTTTTGCAAGACTAGGTTAAATTTTTTTACAAAGGATACTTTGTAAGGTATTATTTAAAAACTCATAATTTACTGATCATTATTGTCTGGTAAAATACATGTGGCAACATTGAATGTAAAGATATAAGATTCCACTCTATCATATTACGAAGGCATGTTCCAACATGTTCTGGAGGGCACTCACACACAAGTTCCTTGAGAGAAAAGGTTAGCCAATACCTCATGTCGATAAGATCAAATGAACCACCTCCTGATTAAGTGGCCACTGTTTGGCAGGAGAGAGAGGGAAGGCAAAAAAAATCTATCTTTGACAAAGAAGCATCTTAAGGTTCCTGTCTACACAGACTTTCTCTCTCCTGAACATCAGCTAGAGATGATTCTTATTCTAGAGAAAGGGCTTTAAGAAGAGAGGTCAGATGCCCCAAATAATCTCTCCCTTGCTCTCTACTCATGCATGGCATCATCAACACCCAAACAACAAAGAAGCAGCTTTGGATTGGGGTGGGGGGAATATCCTGACTGAAAGAGGTTCAGCCTGCTGGAAATATATGGTGAGAGAGACCTTTGCTTTGTATTTACTTAGCTTAGCTTGTTACTTAGCTTGTTAAGATAGGGGCTAGTTGTGTTTTAGCTTTTAGTTCTTTGTAACCAGTTCTGACTTGTATGTCTCATTACTTGAAGTCAACTAAACTCTATCTAACTATAGTTAATAATTGTGTTTTATGGATTTATCTAAACCATCTAAACGTACAAACCAGTATGTTTGGCCTGACGTGCTTGGGAAACTTCATTTGGGATAACAAGATTTGCGCATATCATTTTCTGTTAATAAATGATGGACTTTATATGAACTTGTATTGTCCTGGTGGGTGGTGGGCAGTAGAAGATGCACATTTATGGAGGTAAGTCTGGGACTGGCAGTTTGTTGGTGTTGCCATGCAGTGTAATTCATGATGGCTGGCACGCTCATATAGTATATCTAGGAGGGATTTACATGCTGGAGACTGTGTGTGAACAGACCAGGAGTGGTTATTCTCACAGTAAAGCAGGGTAAAAGGTACCTCATGTAGGAGAATCAAGGAGACATAGCTGTCCGTCATTTCAGACTGTACCCTGGATAATGTCATAGTAGACAATTTCAAATAATTTTTTCCATGTCTACTTTAAGTGTTAAATACTTTGCATGGTGGTAGATAAGCATTTATCTTACATGCATGTAACAGCATAATACATAGTTTTGATCCAGGTCATGATATAAACACTTTCTAAAACTTCATCTTCACCCATTTTCTGTGAAAGCCTATGGTCTTGCACACAAAGTCAATCAGAGATATCAATTACTTTTATTTTATTGAACACATCACAAGCCTGCAGAAACTATAAAAAGAATGCTAAACTCCATCGATTACTCCTTCAGAAACATCCAGTTCTTTTCAAGGAGATGTTTCTCCTTGAGGCATGTTGTTTTGCAGGAGAGCAGGGAAACCTATTGCCTTTCTCTGCTGCTTGGGCTTGCCCTTGGCTTGCATTTGCGCCAAATTGTTTAGCTGTATTTATATTCCACTGCATGTGCTCTTGCAACATCACTGATGTCATAGAGTTCCTACAACCATTTAGTTTTCTTATCCAGTGTTTGCCCACATAAAGCAACATTAATGCCTCTCTTACCACCTGAAAGATTTTTGAAGTGTATCAGTATGTTTAAAATCAGAAAAGAAAAATAAACAGGAGAAACAAATCGGAGATTAAAATTCTGAAGATACTGTGGTAGAGGGCAATTTTTAGAGGAACTGTTTGGTGAGGGCAAAGAAAATGTAAAATAAAATGAAAAGAGGGAATAATTATTTCAGTCTCTGGCTCCTTCACTGGTTAGTTGCACCTGGGTAATTTTCTCCATGTGGCTATCATGTAATTAATGGTGGTAATAGAAAGGGGTTCTATGTGTTGTGTTGTCCTCATAAATTGGATTAATCACACTAGTGATATATCTTCTGCACTTCATTAGAATTTGCTTCCAATGTACATAACATTTCTTTCAATATTTTGTGAGGAGATTTCCTTTGGTCCTCCAGTAGTGTGTTTATTTTGGGAAGGGAATACTGAAAAATGTACATGAAAGGAGGATTTAAAGGAGAACTAATTAGAAATGTGACTGCAAACATAAAATATAGACATTAAAAATAAATACTAGAGGTGGGATAATTCAACACTTCATTTTCCTTTGAGACCCACAGAAGAAGGTTTAGGCTTGCCCTTCAGCATTCTTTTGTCCAATCTCAGATTATGGTGCTCTTTGTATTTGTTTCATAAGACTATGTCTCAAACTGTAAACAGTTTAAGCTAAATTCTATCTACAAAAAACTCATGCATTCCCACAGTGTTAACTGTGACTCTTTTTTAGAAAGACACATTCAGAATCCTTTTTGCCCTCTTTTGTTAACTTTTCCATTTGGTATGTGTTGATGAACAAATTGAGGAAAGCAGAACAATAATAATAATAAAATAATTAATTGAACACACAGTGCATACATTTGGAAAAATAATTCTCTGGAAAATGCAAAACATGATCCATAATGAAATATGAAAGAAATTTGACTCTTTTACTGCTACATACAGATATAATTTCCTCCTTTCTTTTCTTCTACCTTTGTATGCTTGTCAGACTTTCGAAGGTTCAACTTAAAAAAAATGTTAGGACTTAACAGAAAAAAAATCCACTTTTGTTCTTGATGTTAATTCTAACATTAAGTCAGTATTTTGCACAGCCGTTCACACTTTATAAAAGTAAAGTTTCCCTTCTGATAGGAACAATGCATTTTAAGCCTAGTTTTGTAGGAGATTTAGATGTGTGAATCAGTGCTCAGAAGATTTAAAGATGTGAAATCAAACACAATAGCTCAAAGTGAAAGGTTACACAAAACTTAAACTATATGGAAAAAAGAAATTAACTTTAAAATTGAGTCTTAAAAATAAGACAAATAAACAGTATTAAGAGAAATATAATTTAAGAAAGGCATCATTACATAACAGGTGAAATCCTGGCCATACTGGAGTCCATGGGAATTTTCCAGAAATCATAATTTTATCCCTAAAAACACACACAGTTAAGTATACTTTTAATAATAAACAGTATTATTAATAATAGTAATAATTAATATTAGTATATTAAAAATAGTGATTGGTTTAGCTAAAGTAGGAACAGGCCCCAAATCTGAACACTTTTGGAAGGTTCAAACATTTCAAATAACATTTCCCCCCATTAATTTTCTTAGGTTGATTGCACTTTTTCTTCCTCATTTTGGTTAGAAGAGGAAACATCAAATATCATATACTGTCCTGTTGTTATATTTCAGTCTGATTGGCTGCTCAGAAATTTCAAGGCCAGAAGGGAGTGTTATGATCATCTAGTATCACCTTCTGTAAAACACAGACCAAAGAATTTACCCAAAATAAATCCTAGAGCAGATCTTTCAGAAAAAAAAATCTAATCTTGATTTAAAAATTGGAAGTGATGGAGAATTGACCGCAACCCTTGGAAAATTGTTCCAGTGATTAATTACCCTCACTGTTTAAAAGTACACCTTAGTTCCAGTTTCAATTTATCTAGCTTAGCTTGTAGCCACTGGATCCTGTTATACCTTTCTCTGATAGATTGAAGATTCCATTATTAAATATTTGTTCCATTTGTAGGTACTTTTAGACTTTAATCAGGTCACCCCCTAATCTTCTCTTTGTTAAGCTTCGGAGTCTATCACTATTGGGCATGTTTTCTAATCCTTTAATCATTCTCATGGCTCTTCTCTGAACCCTCTCCAATTATCAACATTCTTCTTGAAGTATGGACAGCAGAACTGGACAAAGTATTCCAGCTGCACTTACACGAGTTCCAAATACAGAGCTATTCAAAATTCCCCTATTTATACATCCCATGATTGCACCAACTGTTTTGGCCACAGAATCACCCTGAAAATTCATGTTCAGCAGAATATCCAACATGACCCCCAATGTATTTGAGTCACAGTTCCCCAGGATAGCATCCCCCAGCCTGAAAGTACGGCCAACATTTTTTGTTCCCAGATGTATACATTTACATTTAGCCATATTAAAAAGTACAGAGATGGGCAACAATCAGTGATTAGGGACATGGAACAGCTTCCATATGAGGAGAGAAAGGCACTGTTCAGCTTGGAAAAGAGATAACTAAGGGGGAATATGATAGAGGTCTATAAAATCACGAGTGATGTGGAGAAAGTGAATAAAGAAGTGTTATTTACTCCTTCACATAACACAAGAACCAGGGTCACTCAATGAAATTAATAGACAGCAGGAAGTACTTCTTCACATAACACATAGTCAACCTGTGGAATTCATAGCTAGGGTTTTGTGAAGGCCCAAAGTATAATTGTATTTAAAAAAGAATTATATAAATTAATGGAGGATAGGTACATCAATATCTACTAGCCAAGATAATAACACAACCCCATGCTCTGGGTATCCCTAAACCTCTAACTGCCAGAAGATGGGACAGGGAATGGATCACTTGATAAATTATCCTGTTCTTCTCATTCCCTCTGAAGCATCTGGCACCAGCCACTCTCAGAAGACAAGATACTGGGCTAGATGCACCATTGGTCTGACCCAATATGGCTATGCTTATTATGTTATATTTTTGTTATAGAAAGCAAAATTGAAGAAATGTGTATCACAGTTCAGGAAGTGATATGTGGTTATCTCTGTTTTTGTGTTGGATCTTATCACTCACTTGACTTTTGTGCCATTTTCCCCCAAGGCATTCTCCTTTGATAATGGCCACATTTTGGCCATGTCTTAGTTTGGGCCTGGACTTTGGTCATCTCTCTCGTTTATCATCTGCAATTACTTAACTTGATACAGAAACAGTATTTTGGCTGCCAGTAAATCGAAATAATAATTTCACAATGAAACAAATGAAAGGATATAAAACATCAGAAGAAGAAAGAGTCAAAGAGAGACAAATGGAAAACAGCAAGATATAGGGATTGGTTCAAGGCTGATATTAGCAAAAGGAGTACAAACACACAATTCCCAGAAAAGCAAACTCCTTTATTTACCTGACATCTGGATGATACTCATCTCAAACCTTTGGCTGTTATCCCTGAGCTGCTCTTTGTTAAATATTATTTCCATGACTCTTTAAGAAATATGTTGTCATAATTAGTTACCCCTCACCAGCAATGAAAACTAGGGTTTTTCTAACGTCTTGTATGATAAAATGATGAGGCTCTTCATCTGGCTGGTTACAGAATAAGCTGGACTTGAATAAAGGTGTCCATTAGAGTCTTAGAGCATGTCTACAAGAAAAAGTATTACCAATTACACCAATATAGTTATACTTGCTATACCCTGAAGATAAATTCAGAAAAGAAAGGGAGTAGAACTATGGAGTGCTACATTAAAAGAAAATTGTTTACAAATTTGGTGACAAAAGATAGAAAACAAGAGGAATGAGAAGAACAAGAAGCCAGTAAAACAAGATGGTATAGAGTCTGTGCAACAGTTTAAATACTTTGGTTCAACATTGATCCATGATGGGAATGTGGATGAGGATGCTGGAGCCTTAAGGAGAGTGCTTGGTGTAAATGGAGGGAGTTGAGAGAAATTTCCTAAGATAAGAATATGACAATAAACTAAACAGCAAAGTGTATGAGATCATAGTCAGGCCACCCATGATGTATGGATCGGAATGCTGGCTAGTAAGGAAGACAGAAGAACAGCTTCTTCACACTTCCAAAATGAAAATACTCAGGTGGATGCTAGGTAAGATGGGAGCTGCTAGACTACACAGTGAAATGGTACAAGTCAAGTACCCCTAACATGAAGAACGTTGGTGTCCTCCTGAAGAGTGCTTTGTAATGAATACTTGGAAATGAAGACCAAAAGGAACAGACCCTGATTGATGGGACAATGCAATGGCAAAGAAAATGCAGTAATAGTAATATATAAACCAGCATAACTGGCATGTCAGCATTCTTATTACAGTATAAGAGTGATTTAAGGGAGGGGCGAGGAGACTAGCTTAAAATTGTTCCCAATCAAAATAAGCTAACCCCGAAAAATCCCCCTTTTACACCAGAATAAGAGTATCTCCACAGGTGTATATTAATAAACACCTTGAACTACCAACATAAAGACTCTCAGTGCATTTTCATAAAGGCAGTTAACCTCATTTACCAAATCAAAAATGACTAAGAATGACAGAAAGCTGAACATCCACCTCAAGGAGATCACAAAAGCTGGTGCTAGCACCTACATGATTACTGCCATTGCCACAAAGTGAAAATTAATATTACTCCAGGTGAGGTACAGAAGCACTTAGCATGATGCTACCAAATGGCCTGGTGACTAAGGGTAACTACACCTGTATATTGCATAGGCATTAATAGTGTGTACACAATATCTGGGCCTAAAACTCCAAATCACCTTTGAGGGGAGGTGCAACATCATTTAATAAGTGTGAATCTTGGTGTTACAAACATGTTCCATACACATTCATTTCAAAATTTTTCTTCAGAGATCACATACATATGCACACAAGGAGACCTGTGCTTTTTTAAAAATCTCATTCAAGTTCATACCATTGGCTGAGATAGTGGTTCTAAATAGGATTCAGGATGAATAGGTCCTATTCCATAATAATGCCATTTTGAGTTTCTTTTTAAAATTAATGGAAAATGCACACATTTCTGTTCCTATGTGGGAGCTTTTCATTTTTCAGCAGATGGCACTATATAGTACATTGTACTGTGCTTTTCACTTTGTTTACAATATCCTTTTGCCAACTTACTCAGAAAACATGTTCAGAGTGACACAGAAAATCTTTGGATGATCTGTGAAAACAGGAAATATATTGACCCAACTGCAGCAGGAATAGCAGCAGTCTCTTATCTCACCAGAAAGAGGAAGTTCCAATTCACTAGAACTTATTTCTTGTGTACATAAAAAACAAACATATTGTGACAGGGTCAGGCCAGATGGCTACAGGAGAGTGTTCCTATTGGGATCCAGGACGTGGGAGGGCCAAAGCTAAAGGACACCTGCCTCCCCCCCCCCCCCAGCCTAAGGGGAGACCCACAGGGCCTGGAAACCAAATAATTCAGGGGGACAACTAATGAAATAATAGGGACGGAAGTGGGGTCGAAGGGTCAAACAGAGAGAACTGGGGAGAACAGAGAGAATGAAATGAAGGAGAGTGGTGGAAGATAGAAACTTTAGTCCCAGATTAAGCGGGTCCCTCTTTCCTGGGTAAGATAACAGGGACTATTCCAGAACAATCAGGAACTTGCAAGAACCAGTTATGGCAGGCTAGCTAATTAGGACACCTGGAGCCAATTGGGAAGCTCCTAGACTCAGTTAAGACAGGCAAGCTAATCAAGGCACCTGGTTTAAAAAGGACCTCACTTCTGTCAGTGAGGGGCGTGTGCAAGGAGCTGGGAGCAAGAGGCACTAGGAGCTGAGATGGGAAGGCATACTGCTGGAGGACTGAGGGGTACAAGTGTTATCAGACACCAGGAGGAAAGTCCTCTGGTGAGGATAAAGAAGGTTTTGGAGGAGGACATGGGGAAGTAGCCCAGGGAGTTGTAGCTGTCATGTAGCTGTTACGTGAAACACTTGTAACATCTGCAATCTACAGGGGCCTGGGCTGGAACCTGGAGTAGAGGGTGGGCCTGGGTTTCCCCCATCCCCCTAACTCCCTACTTGATACCAGAGGAGTTGACCTGGACTGTGGGTTCCATCAGAGGGGAAGGTATATGGCTTGTTCCCCGATCCACTAGGTGGGTAAGCAGAGACTGTGAGGATTGTTCTCCCCTTCTTCCCCATGCTGGGCAGCAATGAGGTTAGCTGAGTGAATGTCAGGTTTGAGCCACTGGCAAAAGTGGCCAAACTGAGGGATGCTGTGAATCTCTGAGGCAAGCAAATCTACCAATAAGTGCAGGACCCACCAAAGCAGAGGAAGAACTTTGTAACAATATTTTATAATTTTGTAATGCTTTTGAGAGAGTGGCTGGATTTGGATAGAGCTGAGCATGTGCTAGACAAGCATTGCTTTGACAAAGCTCCACAGTCCTTACTTGCAGCAACCTTACTATTTGACATCCTTCTTTCCTAAGTAGTGACTGCCAATTGTATCAAATAATGATGGGATTTTGTGTTAGACTAACTCCATTAGGACTCAATTCAATACCCACAAAGCTACAATTCACATGTAGCATATGGTTCAAGATTACATACAGCAAGGGGCCAATTCTGGATCTATTATAGACCTTATACACTGTTCTGTATAAGAGTTGCTGGGGAGAATAAATTTTCCCAATGCAGAAGTATAGGGCCAGCAGAAGTGGCCCTACCTGCCCCCTTGAAGCCTCATTATAGGGGACTTCCCAGGACAAGGGGTGGAAAGTCTGAGAGTGTATTTCCAATGTGTTGAGAAATATGAAGATTTTGGACTGCCACACAGTCAAAGAGAGCCTATCATAAGTTAGTAGGGCTGCTCTAGTTTATTCTGAGCACTGTTTCATCTCTCATAGCACTTAGAATGTGGTAGGGTGCTGTAGCAGGCAGCTGAATCAGCGCCTGCTGAGTCAGCCCCTGCTCCCTCCAAGCCCAGCAGAAGGGAGAAGCCTCTGTAGCCTTCCCTGCTAGGGAAGGCTAATCAGCCACCTGGGGGTAACCCTGGGCTGCAGAGGGCTTAATGTGCTCCACCTGGAAGCCTCCAGAGGATATAAAGGCTGCCAGGGAGGGAGCCAGAGTGAAGAGGTAGAGAAGGAGAAGGAAAAGGAGAGAGAGAGAGAGAGAGAGAGAGAGAGAGAGAGAGAGAGAGAGAGAGAGAGAGAGAGAGAGAGAGAGAGAGAGAGAGAGAGAGAGAAAGGTAGGTCAGGGAAGTAAGTAGCTGCTGAGGAAGCTAGCTGAGGCTGAAAGCCTGATAGAGCTAGTATTCCTGAGGCCAGCCAAACAGAGGGCTGGGCCAAAGCTATACATGTAGATAAGCTGTACATAGGTGGAGGGGGGGTTGCACTGTGTGTAATCGTATAAAAGACACTGGTGAAGCCACAAAGCAGTCTCCTGCCTGTATTTTGAAGAGGGCAGTCAGAGGCTCGCTTACAGGTGCAATGGTGGCATGAAGCTACCTTTGCCCCACCTAATCCCACTTTCTGCAGTTTGCATTTTAGCAGGGCTGGCTCTAGGCACCAGCAGAGGAAGCACATGCTTGGGGCAGTAATATAAGGCATTCCAGCCAATCTTGGGGTGGCACATTCCGGCCATGCCCCCCCCCCCATTTCCTCCCCCTCTCCCCCCTTTGGCACTCTTGCTGCTTGGGGTGGCAAAAAAGCTAGAGACGGCCCTCCATTTTAGAAGGCACAGCACAGAACCTAGTCCTACACATATAGAACTGAGGATTCAAATGCCCACAATAATTTGTACAAGTCACTATAATATATAGTATGCCTTTAACTTGGCACCTTGGACAAATCTTGCACCCATATCTCAAAAAGTTAAAGCATAGCTGATTAAACACTCCTGTGTCAGCTAACCCACAATGGAGTTCTTTGCTTTATATGATTCAGAGACAACTGGAATAATATCAAGTTGTGCACAATTATGTTTGCTAGCAAAAGATTGTCAAGGTAGATTTGGTTTAACTTCCATCCATTAAAATAAATTACCAAGTTTGTCAGTAATTTTGTCCTTTCTTCCCTCTTTCTTTATACCTCTTCCCTCCCGTACTCTCTTCCTATAATTGGTTATTTAGGAAGCTGATGATAATGACACACATTTATAACAGTTTTTGCCACTTCTCAGGTCCCTAGACCTTTTGGTTTAACAATTGCAAACTGAATTTGAAAGGAAGGAAGATGCTATTCCCGTAATTCTGCCAGAAGACATAGCTCTTATCCTGAATCTGAACCTGTGAAATTGTTGAAAGGAAAAGAATGTGTGTTGGCAATAGTGCTTGATCTGTGTTTCAAGAGCACAAGTGAAATCAGCCTCCCACGGGTTGCAGACAAAGATCACTAGAAGGATGTTCTCATAAGCAAAAAGCTGCGGGCGCAGCCTTCTTCCTCTTCCTGTCTCAATGTACAGAAGTAGATTTCAAACTTAGAGTCTGAAAAACTTCCGGAACTCAGTGCTGATCTCTATACATGTCTTTTATTAAGCAAAATATAAAATTGGGGTGTAAATTGGTGTAGAATTATTGATTTGATTAGAGCTATGCTGATCAAAGTGACTTCTGTGCTCATGAAATGTTCCAGAAAAACGGAATATAAAAATAAATTCATTCTTTTTGATCTGCATACATAGATGGTCAGGGATGCAATCCCATGGTCTGGGTATCCCTAAACCTTGACTGCCAGAAGGTGGAAATGGACAAAATGTGATGGATTGCCTTGTTTTGTTTATTCCCTCTGAAGCATCTGGCATGGCCACTGTTGAAAGACAGGACCCTGGGCTAGATGGACCATTTGTCTGACCAGTATGGCCATTCTTATGTTCTTACATTCTTACAGATAGGTTATGTACCAAATTTATCTTGATTTTAGACCATTATTTTTCCTGTACATATAATTATTATTATTTAAATCAGTGTTTCCCAAAGTGTGGGGTGCACTGGGGAGGCCCAAAAGGACTAGCTGGATCACATGGAAAGATTACTCAATAGTTCTTCATTTTTTCAGGTTACCTTTTTTGTAAAAAGATAGGCTCTAGCTAGAAGACTACGTTGAAAATGCAGAGTGTACCCAATGTAGGGACATCTACCTGAGCTTGTAGGGAGCCTGGAACCATACGTCTAAGTTTGGAATTTCATCATTCATTTCAAGAGTGTTCACTCAGATGCCAATGATAATACTTTAAATATCAGCAATTACCTGTTTTACAGCTAATGAAAGCATATGAGAAAGGAGAGGAAGGGTCATAGTATGAAACTCTACCTAAGAGTGTGGAGGGTGATGAACATGGAAGATGTATAAACTAGAATGTGTAGGTTTTTAACAGCACATAATGGGATTGCACCGGAAGGGAGCAATAGGTGACATTTTTCTCAGCTGAGGCTCAGAAGTTTAGTAATACTGGTTTAACTGATTCTGTATTTCTTCTTGCCTATTTAAGCTGGTCAACAAACAGGAAAAGTTTTCATGACTTTTTGGGGAAAAAAATGTGTCACATATTTTAAACAGCTGTTGTGCATAGTTAAAATAGAGAAAAAAATGAGGCCTCAATCAAGGGGGATGCTTGGAGTACAGAGTCTGACCATGAAGATCTAGTTACAGGATCAGAGCCTAAGTTTATCTTCACTTAGAGCTGGGCTGCACGCGGGGAGGTGGGGAGGGTTTTGAACTAAGATACACAACTTCAGCTATGCTATTCACGTAGGCAAAGTCGAAGGATCTTAGTTCAATTTACCTGGCCATTCTCACGGCGGCAAGTCAACAGTGGCGGCTCCCCCGTCAACTCTGCTTCCTCCTCCTGCCAAGGTCGAGTACAGGTATCAATTCAGGGATCGATTTATCATGTCTTGATGAGACGCGATAAATCAATCCCCCATACATCAAACTCTACCGCCGATCCGGTCTTGTGTGTACAATGTAGAGTGGCCTCTCCTTTGTGTTTTTGGGAGAAAGGTGTAAGTTGCATTTCTAAGGCCACATTCTCCAGTCAAAGAGGTCAATGGGAGTTGTCAATTTGAAGCTGTCATCTTGATCAACATATGAGGGACTGAACTGTGGTCCTCCAGAGCCAAGGACATGATATGCTACAGTTTTAACTGAAGAGTCCAAGGCCTTGGTTACACTGCCACTTTATAGCGCTATATAGCCTCCAGGAGCGCTATAACTCTCTCTGTCCACACTGGCAAGGCACATATTGTGCTATAAGTCCGAGTTTATAGCGCTCGTGGTAATCCACCTCCGCACGGGGAATAAGGGCTGTTGTGCTACCGCTGTAGTGCTTCGGCACGAATGTGAACACCCATTGCACGTTAATTAGCCTCCAGCCTGACCCATAATTCCCGTTTGAGCGACTCTGGTCATCAGTTTCAAACTCTTCTGTCACATCCTCAGGTGACCACATGTCAGACCCGCCCTTTAAATTCCCAGGGAAATTTGAAAAATCCCCTTCCTGTTTGCTCCAGCCAGGCGTGGAGTGCTCCTCAGGTAACCATTTTGCTTGGCCATGACTCCACATGCCATGCCTCCTCGCAATAAGCGATCTCCACCGTGGTACAATAGCGAGGTGCTGGACCTCATCAGTTGTTGGGGGGAAGAGGCTATCCTGTCTCAGCTGAGGTCTAGCCGCAGGAATTATGATACATATGGCCTGATATCATGGGCCATGACGGAGAAAGGACATGACCGGGACACTCTGCAATGCCTATTGCAAAGCCTGCGACGCAAACAGCCGCTCTGGGGCAGCCCCGCTGACTTGCAGATTCTACAAGGAGCTGGACGCGATACTTGGTGGTGATCCAACGTGCACTCCATCGACCACCGAGGACACTTCTTCCCAGCCCATTACTGAAGGGGGGGTGGGAGAGGATGCCGAAGAAGAGGAGGACAGAGAGGAGCAGGATGGAGAGGAGGAGGAGGAGAACGCGGCAGTGACCCAGGGCACAGAGGAGTCACAGGACACATGCAGCCAGGAACTCTTCTGAAGCCCGGAGGACAGCCAGAGCCAGCCACAGCGTCCGGCGGTTGCGGGGGGCAGGGCAGCAGCAGCGGATTGCACAAGTACAGCTACTTTTCTATTGGGAAGGCAGGCAGCTTGGCCGGGGTGGAAAGGGATGCTTGCCGCATGCTTGTCTACATGTGGAATAGTGCATTGATGTACTCTATCACATCACAGTAATCGTCATCAGTAATTTCTTCAAAGGTCTCAATAAGAGCTCTTTCAATGTGCCTGCGCAGGTTTCTCGGGAGAGCCAGCATGGTCCCTGTCCTGGCCAAGGTCACTAGTCCCCGCCACTGTTCTAAGAGGGGTGGGGGGAACATTGCTGCACAGAGGCAAGCTGCATATGGCCCTAGGCAGAAGCCGCATCTCATTAGAATGCCCTCCCTTTCTTGCTCCTTCACGTGCAGCAACGAGATATCTTCCAGCACAAATACCTACACAGATAATGTTGGGACAGTGCTCAGAGTACAGTTCCCGCAAATGCCCTCCGCTCCCCCCAAGCCATAGTAGCTTGTGAGCGCTGACAAGCTGCTCACAATATTACAGCTGCAAGTAGAGACTCTGCAGCAGATCACTGCTGTTCAGGAGGAGAAGCAGCACTGTGCTCGCTGCTCCCATTGTCAGTTGCCCCCTAACCCTTCCCCTTCAGGCCACTATCAACAGCTGCCTGGTTATTACCACCCAGAGCTGCCTCCAACCCCCCTGTCTTCACCGACCAACCCACAGACCCAGCACCCTTATCCACTGCACTCAACCCCTAATAACCAGCATAACCGCCCTCCGCAAATGGGGTTGGGGGAACACAGCAACTCGGAGGGCATTGGAGGTTATGAGGACAGGACTTACGCAAATCTCTGAGTGACCCTCTTCCCACCCCAACTGCACCCCCTTCTCCCTCACACATTTTACTTTTTTTTCAACTTTTATTTCAAATTCTGAAAAAGCTGTTCAATAAATGAATTCTTTATAATAAATGGGTTTCTTTTATTCGGTGCACATATGTATCTAATAGCCCCACCCTCCCTCCCTCTGGAATTCCCATTAGAACTCGCTTTCAGCCTCAAAATGCTCCCTCAGGGCATCCCTGATCCTTGTAGCCTCGCACTGGGCCCCTCTAAGAGCCCTGCTCTCTGGTTGTGCATACGTGGCCTCCAGCTGTTGAACCTCCGAGGACTGTGCCATAGTGAAGCCTTCGCCCTTCCGCTCACAGAGATGATGTAGGGCACAGCACGCGGAAATAACCGCAGGGATACTTCCCTCTGCCAAGTCTAGCTTCCCATAAAGACAGCGCAAGCACGCCTTGAGACGCCCAAAAGCACACTCCACAGTCCTTCGACAGCGGCTCAGCCTGTAGTTGAACCTTTCCTGGCTGCTGTCCAGGCTCCCCGTCTAGGGTTTCATGAGCCAGGGCATTGGAGGGTAGGCGGGGTCGCCAAGAATCACGATGGGCATTTCAACTTCCCCCAAGGGGATCCTCTGGTCTGGAAAAAAAGTGCCGCCTTGCAGCTTCCTGAACAGGCCACTGTTGCGGAAGATGCGTGCGTCATGCACCTTTCCCAACCAGCCTGCATTAATGTCAGTAAAACGCCCACGGTGATCCACAAGCGCCTGAAGAACCATGGAGAAGTACCCCTTTCGGTTAATGTACTCGTCTGCTAGGTGCTCGGGCGCCAGAATAGGTATATGGGTCCCATCGATCGCCCCTCCACAGTTAGGGAAACCCATCTGTTCAAAGCCAGCCACGATGTCACGCACGTCACCAAGAGTCACGATTAACGGCCCTGCACACTTGCATCAGCACGACTCCAACAGTCGAGTTTCCCACCTCAAAGTGGTTGGCCACCGATTGGTAGTTATCTGGGGTGGCCAGCTTCCAGTGCTATAGCCACCCGCTTCTCCACCGGGATGGCAGCTCTCAATCTGGTGTCCTTGCGCTGCAGGGCGGGGGCGAGTTCAGCACACAGTCCCATGAAAGTGGCTTTTCTCATGCGAAAGTTTTGCAGCCACTGCTCATCCGCCCACACTTGCATGACGATGCGATCCACCATTCAGTGCTCATTTCCCGTGCCCAGAAGCAGTGCTTCACGGTGGTGAGCATGTCCGTTAAAGCGACGATCAGTTTAGTGTCCAATGCATTCCTCGGCTCGAGCTCGTCTTCTTCACCAGACTCATCACTACTGTTACGGTCCATTTCAAGAATGAACTCCGCTGTGCAGAGAGTTGTGCTGGCGACACTCACCAGCATGCTCCTCAGTAGTTCGCGATTCATTATGGCACAGGAAAACAGACGACAGAGTGTGCGCGCCTTGCTGAAACCGTTGAAAGATGGCGCCTGAGGTGGACGGAAACACAGGGATTGCTGGGATATGACACAAAGCATCATGGGAAGTTGGAACAGGATGCAAAATGGCCGCAAGTGACACCCCCCCTCCCAGAAGGCATTGTGCCAGATTGGGAAGCGGTGCTCTGTGGGATACCTGCGCTATTGCACTGCTACTAATGCCACCTGAAGCGCCGCAAATGTGGCCATGCTCTAGCGCTGGCGGGTCTAAGTGTGCACACGCTCTTGTGCAATATTGCTGTATATTGGACGCGCTATAACCAAACGCGCTATAATCCTGTAGTGTAACCATGCCCTAAGAGAATTGCATCCTGTATAGATGAGTCACAGAAAGGAATGTGGAATGCATAATGACCAGTGAATTAGACAAATATGGTTCAAGGCTAGTACAATATATGGCCCTACAGAAATGATTACTCACAGAGTTGCTATTTTAACCAGTTTTCAGTATATTAAAATCTATGCATTTAACCCAATCCCTACCCAAAAAATGCCCATTGGATGAGATAAATTAATATTTTAAGAAGAGTCATGCAAAATTTCAGTTACATTGTCAGCAAACCATAATATTTAGAATAGAGGCTCATGAATCCTGCGCATATGGTGGTTGGTTGATAATCTGTTCTTTTTTTAACACAGTGCTTCTATTTGAAGTATCACCCTCCAAAGTGATACAACTGTCACAGATAACTTAAAACAAAAAATCTGTTCTTTAAAATAATTGATGTAATACTGTGAACAATATGTACTTTTGCACTGTGTACTGTCAGATTGTCTGCCAATGTACTGTGCTGTAGTACGTACCACTTGCAATATGACACTCAGAAACAAGTACTTACTCTTAGAATCCCATTCACTTACAAGTAAATATTATTAATGATATATGAATGGTACATTTGCTTATAGATATGGAATCAAAATATGTAATGTGATGCAACAGCAATGACTGCAAAAATGCTCAGGTACCTGCCTTTGTGCATGTGAATTGGTGTTGGTATTATTGGTTTATAACCCATTGGTACATGCAACTACTCAATATTGCACATACAAATTAAGTTTTATGCAGGTGCAATGAATGAGCACAGTTTTAAAGGCTCACCATTTGCCATGGTTGAAAATGTAATCCATAAGAACTGTGCATTAGCTGAATCCTTCATATTAAAATGCACACTTATGAGCATAGCATTAAAATAATATATATACAACTCCACTCACAAAAATACTGATTTATTTTAAACATGAATAGTTCAAATTCCCTTCCTCTTACTCATGATCCTCTGTTCATGTATAAGCATTATAAGATACTTATTTTTAAAAACTAATCTATTCTTGTTGACCAATATAATTTGATTCTTCTTGATCCTGTAATATTTTTTAAATAATCACTTTTTGCATACTTTCTAAAACTAACTTTACATTTTAACTAGACTTGGGTTTAATCCTCGGAAAGATTCCATGTGGTGTATGCTACCAAGCTGTGCTCTATTGAATTTTTGTGATCATGGCAACTTCTGTAGAAAGATGTATCTGTCAGCCCTGTAAAAATGTCGGAGCTCTTGTTGACTGGACTTTTATTCAAAACTAGCGAAAATACCCGGCGTTGCTCGGGTCAGTCGGAGGTGGAGAGGGGGCAGAGAGCTGAGCGAGTGCGGGGTCCATTGGATGGGGGCAGAGAGCAAACC
This sequence comes from Sternotherus odoratus, assembly GCA_032164245.1. NCBI lineage: Eukaryota > Metazoa > Chordata > Testudines > Kinosternidae > Sternotherus > Sternotherus odoratus. The sequence continues at coordinate 59,872,368 of JAVMKO010000007.1, read as the reverse complement.
TGACACCCCCACCTCACCCCCCCAACCAAACCCGACACCCCCACCTCACTTACCCCTCGACCAACCCTGACTCACATTTTCACCCCCCCACACAAACCCAACACCCCCACATCTCCCCCCTACCTACCAACCCCAACACCCCCTGACCAACACCCACACCTCACCCCCTGTGGACCAAACCTGACACATCCACCTCACTTTCCCCTCCCAACCAAACCTGACACCCCTACCTACCACCACAAACAAACCCGACACCCACACCTCACTTACCCCCCGACCAACCCCGACCCCCCTCCAACACCCCCACCAAACCCAACACCTCCTGACCAACCCCAACCCCCACACCTCACCCCTCACCCACCCAGACACCTTCCCACCTCCCCAGACCAAACCCAACACCCCCGGCTCACTTACCCCCCAACCAAACCCGACACCCCCACCTCACCCCCCCGACCAAACCCGACACCCCCACCTCACCCCCCGACCAAACCCGACACCCCTACCTCACTTAGCCTCCGACCAAACCCAACTCGGGTCCGTTGGAGGTGGGGAGAGGGCAGAGAGCTGAGGGATTCTGAGGTCCGGCGGAAGGGGGAGGGGGCACAGAGCTGAGGGATTCCGGGGTCCTTCGGAGGTGGGGAGGGGGCAGAGAGCTGAGGGATTCCGGGGTCTGTTGGAGGGGGGTATTATGACATCATAACTATGTCACAGAGAACAGCAGCTGCCCAGCTGATGTGATTGGCCTTTAAAGAATTTCACCTCTGGGGGGCGTCAGAGGTGAGATTTGAAAAATTTTCAACTCTTACGGTCATTAGGACCCCAAGACCTCTAACTGTACCAAATTTCAAGTCTCTAGCTCAGGGTTTCTCAAACTGGGGGTCACGATCCCCCGGGGGGGTCGCCGAGCACTCCCCGAGGGGTCGCGAGTTCCTGCCGCCGCAACTCGCGGTGACTGGGGCCGGCGCGCAGCTGGCAGCCCCACCGTGGTGGGGACGGGAGACCAGGGCGCTCCCAGCAGCCCGCAGCAGGGACGGGAGACCGGGGCGCACACACTTTTTGTGTGTGGGTTTTTTTTTTTTTGTAATTCGGCGGCTTTTCGGCGGAGGGGGTCGCGAGGGGCCGCCGGATCACAAAAAGGGGTCGCGGTCTCAACTAGTTTGAGAACCGCTGCTCTAGCTCAAACAGTGTGGAAGGAGTAAGCATACATCCGCGCATACATACATACACGCACACACCATTTGACTTTTATATATATAGATAGCCAAAGGGATGTTGTAAGAGTGTCCTTCCCTCTCTCTGGACCTGGGGTACAGAGAAGAGGGACTCTTCTATGCCAGACCAACTAATTCCAGCTGCTTCCCAGCTTAAGTTAAGTCTTTACACCTCCAAACCCCCAGATTCTACCAGCTGGGAACTTGGGGAATCGCTGCCACATTCCGAGTAAATCTCCAAGGCCCTGGAGAGGGGTACTCGGACTCCCACAAACTCCGTCTCTCTCCCTGAGAGCCGGACACTCAGAGGCTGCTTCCCCTCCCCTTCCCCCTTCTAGCCTGAAGGTAGGGAGAGACAAACTCCACACTTCAGCTCACACACTGAGCTTGTCCCTTACCCATTCCCCTTCCTCCCTGTCTTCCCAGTCTGGAAACAGAGAGAACCTTCAGGGAAATAAACCAAACACTTTTTATAACTAAAAAGATTTAATAAGGAAAAGAGAATAGAACACAGACTACAGTACAACTTTACAATCTAGAGTTCTCTAACTTCCCCTCTGAAAAGGATAGAGACACCCTAAATAGGTACAGAACTTATGGAAATCAACATATTATACTTACAGCACAGCTAATAGGAATATAAGAAGGAAAGTAGAGTCATTCTCCATAGCTAGAGACGAGTCTGGGACCCTTGCCCAAGCTGGCACGGCAGGCAAACTGAAACTAAAAACTCTCCCTCCCTCGTGGCAGGGAAGCTCTTACATCACTTATTCTCAGGTAACATTAACCCCATACTGGCAGAATAACCCTCTCCAGAACTTTACACTTATGAAAGATGTTCTCTGCTATTTTTAGTGCAGTTTTGGCTAAATACAGGATAAGAAATTAAATTAGTTTCTTCTTAGATAAGTCCCTTACAGAAAAATAAGAAATGTTTTATTAGCTATTGCAAAATAGCTGATAAAAAGTTAATGGCATGACAAACTGTGTTGACATGCAAACCTTTGCAGCAGTCTTCCGCTTTATTTTTCTGACAAAGATTTTGCTAGTTCTGCATCTTAAATAGAATCCATAGGGAGATGGAATCCACCCACCTCCTTCCAACACATAGGCTGTGTTTGTGGCAATATTACAGCCAGTCCACAACTTTTATTTAACTTTCCTGGCTTGTAGTAATGCGGATGACCGTCTGTGCCTTCATAGACACACATCGGGATTCTGGACAGTGCACCCAGCACAGTTAGCTCACTAACCATGCTCTCAGCCTACTCGGAAGCCACCTAATGTAGTTATGTGGAGTGAGACACTGCACAACTTACTCCGATGGTGAAAAGGTGCTGAGGAGTCATTCTGAGTAGCTCAGTCACAACCCAGCTCTCCCACATCATGGAATAGTGTCATTCCACTCTGGGCCTCTGGATTTTACCTTAAATCAAGATGAAAAGAAAACAGATTAAGATATTTAGGCATCCACTCAACAGTATTGCACAAAATAGAACCCAGGAAACTTAGAGCTATACTACATTGCATCCCTTAGTACGACTAAAGATGCCATAGTATCTTTCAACTTCAGTCAAGCAATGTCCAAAAGCTTTTTATTTAAATTAGTTACCAGTGACCTTGACTTGACCCTTACTTTAACTATATGTAACAGTAAACATCAACAATTCAAATAACTAAATCCCCAAAAGCAACTGAAATAGGAATAAAGCTGCAAATGTGTAGGAGAAAATGAACCAACACCACCAATAACATAACAACAAAAAATGCAAATACTGACCAAAATTGGTTTGCTACAAATTAAAATATTCACTTGATATTGGGGAACAAGCAATAGCACAGGTATCATTTCCAATCACCAAGGTAAATCGCTAGTTTATTCTCTAGGTTTAATTTTCTCTGCATAATTGTTCTGATAGTTTTTTTGATGAAAAATCATAATCTCTGACTGCAACGGAAATCTGATTATTATGTCTTAATTTCTGTATGCACATTTTCCTTCATTGACAGACTGAAATTCAAATGACCATAGAAAGCACATAGAATAGTCACGTCATTAAACCATACCAGCCAACAATAGTGATGCATCAAAGCTTACAATATTAAAAGCTATGTTTCAGGGGTTTATGGTGGTAAGGGGAATCGTCGAAAGCTAAATTAGATAGTAAGGAGAAGGGTGCATTTTTCTGTCTACATCTATACTCTGGGTTATGAACTCCTGCTCATGAGTAGGTTGTTAACTCTGAAGCTTAACAATAAACATTTAAATATCAGCATTAACAATTTCACTCCTAATTATTTTAGCAAAAGTATTCGGCTAATGTGCTTATTCACTTTTGTTGGATTTAATGCCTACATTAATATATTTACAGTGTGGTAATAATGTATCTAGGTACCAATGGTGGTATGGTATTGTGGCAGATATTTGGGACAATGTGTGGTGAGTGATTTCTGATCTGAGAAGGTGAGAGTACAGGGCTGGAAAATGTTAGGTTGTTTCTATTTATTCCCACAAAAATCAGGAAAGAAAGTGGTGTATCTCCATTTGGATGCTGAACACCTCAGTCACCTTGGTTCTGGAGCCTGACAACTTCCATTATCTAATTAGACATTACATTACATTACTATTTATTTTTTTCATCTATTTGAAGCCACCACAGAATTTAGCACTTTAGTGCTTCAGAAGGCAGAATACTTTTTGCAGTGTTTAAGTTTAGCATGCTGTAGAGTATTTAGGGCATTTATTGGGAGACAGCTGGTCAATATGCATTAAATTCCTAGATAATTTAATTCTATGATTAGCATTTTCCTTCTGAGTATGTAACTCAACTGTAACCTCTCCAGATTTTGGTTTGAACTGTGTGTTCAAAATGTGTGAACAATGCTAAGACTAGACAACTATAAATCTTGGTTTAAAATGGGTAGCCCTGATTTGTGACAATATTATAAAACTTCTAAATTATTGTTGCTCATAACACTGTGCTACTCGTATATTATGGAAGAAGATTGCCCATGCAGTGAGAGGGAAATAATTTCAAACATAGTTCTGAATAACATGGTTCACAACTGCTCTAGAAAGTCTCTTAGATGTGTTAAGATGTTCACAGAACTAGGTTAGCTTAGCATTAACATGGATGATTAATACTTTTCTATAGCAAAGGTGAGCTAGTGGAAGTCATTTTTGTATCTACCTCATCAAACTGAATATCTTTTAAATAATACATGATTAGAAACTTCAAGTAGTAGAGAGACAGTGAGCCCTGAATTCTCCAGACATGGCCTCTATTCCAGAAGCTGGGAGGGGAACAGCATAAAGCACTGTACCAGCTTTATACCATCTTGGAATTTCCCCTATAATAGATGAGTCCTCTGGAGGCTGGTTAAGCCAGCTTCAACAGCTCATTTGGACCAACAAAACAGTGCCATTATTTCAGAGTCATGGACCTATCCCAGTTCACCTACCTACAAGCCTATATGTACCTGCGAATACGGACATTGCAAAGACCTCACAAATATGTAAGCCTCTTTTTTGGAAGAAAATATTTTTTGAAACAATTATACATTGTTTTCTTCACACTTTTACCTTTTCCTGTCAGTTTCTTCTCTTTCCAACTTCCCTCTAATTTTTATACCATGTAGTCTAATTAAAAACATTTAAATAATGAGAAAGTTCTTAATGAAAATGGCTGGGTTGAATTGAAGATCACAGTTAAAAACATCACCACCAGCTGGCAAGACATCAGGCCTGTGGAATTTAAAATGATACAGTTCAATGAAAACCATGTCAAAAACAATGTGTGTTCTTAGCAGTTCTTAGCCGGCACGGGGCTGCTCGGGCAGGCACGGGGGTCCACGGAGCTGCTCGGGCGGGCACGGGGGTCCGCGGAGCTGATCAGGCAGGCTGCTCGGGTGGGCGGGGGGGTCCGCGGACCTGCTCGGGTGGGCATGGGGGCCATGGAGCTGCTCGGACTGGGGCTGGTCCCCTGGGAAGCGTGCCTGGCTGCCCCGAAAGGTGGTGCCAGCTGGGGACTCCCGGCACTGTGGGATACCTACCCACAGTGCAATGCTGGCTATGTCGACCCCTGCAAAAGTTTAAGGACAGACACTGTCGACCTGCTGTCGTTTGTGGGGACGCACCAAGTCGATTTTATAAAGTCTACTTTAGAAAATCGACTTAAGGGAAATCGACCTACTGCTGTAGTGAAGACATACCCTAGGTCATGAACCTAGGAGGCCCTGCTTCAGCAAAGCATTTAACCACACACTTAGATGTATATGCACAAGTCTCTTTGACTTTAGTGCAACTTAAACACATGCTTAAAGTTAACCATGTTTAGGTGTTTTATTTTGTTAGTTTATTTTATTTTTATTTGATTTTGTGAGCATCAGCAATATTCTTGGTGCATTACAGAACAAAGAGAATTCCATCTTGGAAACCTTCACTCAACAAAACTCCCATAAAATGTATGGGAGTTTGGTTTGAGTAAATGGACATTCTGATAATTAACGATGAAGAAATTACATTAATTCAAATCACGGTGTTAGAAGAATTCTGAAAATATCATGGATAGACTGTATAATCAATGCAAAGTTACTAGAGATGAATGGAACTCAGCAAATGCTAGTCAGAGATCTTATAAAAAAGATTTGATTTGCAGGGCACATTTTAAGAAGTTCAGTGGACAATGCACGTTTACAGGTACTGCAAGGGAAAGTTGATAGCAGAAGAATACAAGGCAGAAAAAGATCTTGGATGGATGATGTGGTATTCTAAGTGGATGAAAAGAACTATTCATCCACAAAAAAGATTAGCAGAGGATCATTCAGAATGGGCTCCATGGTTGCAAACATGCAGTAATGGAGATGCCACAAGAAGAAGAAAGAGCACAAACAGTTTGAGGTCCTACAAAGCAGTGTTGGATTAAGTATTAATTCTCATTAGGAAGATGCATTTTAGGAGCTTGTGTGCAATAGCCACAAGTAAGTGGCTTGTTCACATCAGAATGTTTTCTGAACACGCTCATTTAAACTCAAGAAAATCTCATTTTATAAAACTTGTTGAAAAATTTCTAAAGGGTTCTAAAGAGTTATTGTAGTTAGTGAATCTGAAAAACTGCCAAGATTTCAACAATTAGTATGCCCAATCTCTGCTAGAAATGTATAATTGAGTAGTTACTGAGACTTCAAGATTCTTATTGAAAAGCATTAACCTCTTCTAATGTTGGAGTATTCTGGTGATAAAGGAATTTTTTTCTAGTTCTGGAGCAGCCTCAGGAAACATGTCCCTGCTGTGGAGGGAGATTGGTGGTGACAGGCCAACCTTCCGGTTTTAAACCAAATGGTGATTCCTTTATTCAAAGAATATATAGATAAACAGCACTTTAGCAATGCATTGACAGCAGGTATCTTCCCCATTACTTTTTAAATGTATATTGGTGCATCATATAATCAGTTATTTAGTCCTATCAATATTAAATGTATATGCACCTATGTAAAGATACTTATTTTTCCAAAGTGTCTCAGAACTCTATTTCCTGCAGATCTTTCACTTATGAAAGTTTGGGTTTTGATCTATTTGAGGATACCAATTGAATAGATCTTCAGGAGAGATTGTAATGCCTTCAGTGTTTTTTATTCCAAAAGCCTATAGTGAAATATGCTGAAAATTAAGTTAAGATGCTTTGGTCGGCCATTAGGATATGCCTTTTCATGTACAGTCTTCATCTATTAATGAACATTAAAATCCATTTTTAAAGTTTTATAAATGTATATGTTGCACTGATCAGAAGCTCTGCTAGATTCATACAGAAATTCAAAACAGCACCTCTCTAATATTAATAAAATTACCTTATTGTCTGCCTCATAACCCTAACCACCATCTTTCCCATCCTGAAATGCCTGACAACAAGATGAGTCTCTTAGCATATGCTAACAGTCACCAAACAGTCGACAAAGTAGAGTTGAAGTTACGACATTTCACAAGTCCAAATACATTTCTACAAATTAATCTCCAAACTTTCTCCTGTTTCAATCTTTTTTTTTCAAATGGCATGGTGGAAGATAGTAATGGTAATGAAGATGAACTGAATGACTAATTAGTTAGCCATTGGGGGGGTGATGTGCATAAGTAAATCTTGCTGTCAGTGATAGTCAGAATTAAATCTTTCTGTCAGTGATAGTCATAACTAGTAACATTTAACTGCCAGATTTATGAGACATAGTGATCTATCTTCATTACTTGCCAGATGCTTTACTTAAGGTGAGTTAAAGAAAATCCCAGTTTTTATTTTATGCAAAGTTATCTAGTTCAAACTTAAACAAAACATTCTCCTTCTTTACATGTTTTTTCCATACCATATTTCCTGTAGTCTCACATACCAGTCCTATATTTGGATGGGGGCTTCCAGCTGTTGATTTTTTAGATATTTTTCTAATGCTCTTAAATGTATTTTACAGATTTTGCTGACACTGATTATATCTATTTTAAGATATCTGCACTAAAGGACAATTTATTAATTGCTATTAATTTATGAGTCAAAGATCTATCCTGAATTTTGTGGCTAATTTTCAGGTTTAGCCTCACAAAGGAGTTATTTTATTTTATATCTACCAACAGTTCATAACTGTGGGATTTTCAATCCCAGAACATCTCTAGTTCTAAATTAGCACATGACCTAAATGCCAGACTTGGCCCTAGTGAGTTAATGTCACAATTAATGTAAGGAAAGCTTAATTGTAAACTTGTACTTTGTCAAATATGTATAATTATGACTATTCCCAATTAAGATGATGAACACATCAACTGAGAGATTTTTTCCTCCTCTGTATTAAGTTCCTGAGTTCATTTAATAATGTTATCTAGCTTCTGTTTTCATTTGTAAAAATATAAAATATTGTTTCATGTAACTTTGTTTTTGATGAAAAAGTATAGTGGTGCTGAATGTTTTTCTGCTGATGTAACATCTCTGGTCATGAACCCCTTAGACTTTATAGAATAAGTAGGGCAGGATGTATCTGTTCTTGGGTAGGAAACTTCCATGATAACCTTGGGATGCTGCTGGAGGTGTAGTTGATAATTCAGTAGGTGGTACTCTTGCTTCTGATTTTATACTGAATTAATGTCCCAGGATGGTGTCAAGAGTATCATAAAATAGAGGCACTCAAAACTTGTAGCACTGGAAGGACTATGCAGTTTTAGGGGAGAAGTATTATTAGTCTTCATGTCCTGACCAAATCCCATTTAAATAGATTGGAATTACACACCCAAAATCCTCCTTGCACTTCCAATTGAAATTATTAGGCCCCAAACTCCTTTCATTTACATTCTTATATCAGGAATATTTCATGTAAAGTTAATGGAATTATATTGGTATAAAACATATGCAACAAAAGATTCAGACCCATTTATTCTTTTTAGCTTCCTATTTTCTAGGCTTTATATTGTTTTTAACATCTACTGTATTATATTCCACCATAGAAGTAGCTGAATTTCGGTGGTAAGTGGATCGATTATCCTGTAATCATGAGGATTGGAAAGCACTTCAGAAAGTGAGTTATTCTGCAAATATAAAATACAACCGACTTGAGTTATTTACAGCTTAATAACACTCCTAAATTTAATAATTAAGAGTTGTACAAATGTGCAAGATTCTAGATATTTTCCCCTTCCATTTGTAGACCCTCTGCAAAAAAAAGTAATACATATTATTTTAAAGTAAATATTCCTTGAGCTAGCCAAGGTATTAGAACTAATCACTGCAGTATTCCTTCAGCATGGCATTTTTACATGACATCCCCTTCCAGGATTACATTTTTGTTTTGACACACACAATAATGTTTAACTGCTGGGTGGAATAAGATTACCACCTTCAACACAAATGTACATCAGAATCGCTAATATCCTTGCTTTCCTTCATGGACAAACCCAAAGAAGTGCACAGACATAATGTCAGTCATTCTGATGAATAATTTAATACTGCCATAGTTTGAAATATGAAGTTCCAATCCAGCAAAGCACTTGAGCATGTGCTTATTATCACAATTCCATGTGCTGGTGAAAAAAATACCCCATAAAGATAAGGCCTGAGAGACAGCCCTCAAAGTCACAATTCCTCTGGAGCCCCTGTTTTGAGAGGGAGAAGTATGTTATGTAGCTCCATGTTTATACATGACATGCTGTCCTCCCCTTTCTCAGCCTTCCCTGCTGGCTAGCACATAGGCAGGGTGAGGTCATGAGTCGACCTACTTTATACCATTCCCTCCCCAATTGCTTTTTCATGGAGAAGGATCGCTCCAATTGCTTTTTCATGGAGAAGGACCGCTATCCTACCCCCCACACAATCCCAGATCAAGATGGGAGGATCAAGATGGGATCTGTACATTCAGGTGTGAGGGAGCTTTATATCCCGTTACTCCCTTGCATGACACCTTAGGGCTTAATCACAAGTCAGACACAATTGAGTATCCCTCCATTTTGAATAATTTGAGCCCCGAATAATTCTTGAATGGTGCTCTTTCTTAGCTACATGGGGGTTTTGGGTTTTTTTTGTTTTTTTAATTTATATCATTTTGGGGCTCTGGCCAACGAGAAAAATTCTTCTCTGAAGATGAATGTCTGAGAAGACTAAGTTAGCAAAACCAGGAGGGAGTGGGCGTGTGAGGATTATCATGGGAGTTGAGTTGCAATTTTAACTCCCATGAAAGCTGTAGCACCTGGGATCTTCAGACGTACCTGTTCAGATACTCGCAAATCTGACCATTATAAAATAGATATTGAAAATATCAGAAAATTCTAGTGTCTTTTCTCCCAGCACTCCATCTGTGCCCCTGTGATTTCTATGGCAGTTGCGGGACAGGATGTTTCCTGAGATGTAAAGTTATTTTGAAGAAATGTTGAAGGTATTTTTTGTTAGCTCTTTCATATTGTTGTTGTCGCTCTTCTGACATGCTTTGTGGTGTGTGCGAGTTAGCCTGTGTACTAATTTAAACTAAGAAAGACAAATGTATTTTTAAAAATTGTCCCACATTGTCAAGCAGACTGATCATTTTGCTCTCTGGCTTTTGTGAGAGGTGGGGTGAGGGGTGTCGCTATATAACATTTTAGATTAAAAAAAGAAATATTCAGCATTAAATATTTAACATTAAAGTTCCGAGAATTTAAAAATAAATCTACAGACTTTCTTCTTAAAATGTTGCTGTCAAGTACTTCTGTTTCTTGTTGAGAATATAAGATATACTATATTTATTGGGTAAGGGAAACGTATGTAAAAATATTAAGGACCTATGAAAGGATTTTAACTGCTGAACAAAGGACAACAGTATAAAATGGGTTATATTATAATTAGAACATGCATTTCTAGCTATGGGAGGTCCAATTATGACATGTTTTAGAAATACTCCTTAAAATGTAATTTTTTTTCCAGAAATGAGGACTATCCAAAGAGTTCTCTGAAAAACCTTCTTGTGACCATTGCCTCTAAAATTTGTTGGACAAACATGCATGATTGACAGGTTTCAGAAGGGTACCCGTGTTAGTTTATATCAGCAAAAACAACGAGGAATTCTTGTGGCACTTTAGAGACTAACAAATGTATTTGGGAATAAGCTTTTGTGGGATAAAACCCACTTCATCAGATGCATGGAGCAAAAAATACAGTATGCTGGTATATATATTACAGCACATGAAAAAATTGAAGTTGCCTTACCAAGTTGGGGGTCAGTGCTAATGAGGCCAATTCAGGCAAGATGGAAGTGGCCTATTCCCAACAGTTGGCAAGAAGGAGTGAGTGTCAACAGAGGGAAAATTACTTTTGATTGGTTACTAGATAAAGTCATATTACAATCTGATAGATGTTCCTTTTTTGAAATGCATTTGGGCTGCTCCAAGCATCTCGTTAATTTGTAAACTTGTCTGCTTCTGACATAGCACCTTTCCATTGACTTCAATGGACATTGGGTCAGACATATGTGACTTATGTGAATAAGAGAAAGGGGTGGAGGAGGGAGTTACTTTTTGCTTAAGAGACATGATCTAGGTGTCTAAGCAAGGGGCTGGGAAACAGGAAATCTTGTCTCTGAAATCTGAGCCCTCTGTAACAAATCACTTTGGGCCAGTTAGTGCATGGTCTGTGTGGGTGTTCAAGAGAGCCTCTGCCCAGTGGCCAGGCTAGTCCTGTGCTCAAGAAGTGCAGGAACTATGGAAGTCAGTTGCCAATAATGGTTGGGTTCAGTCTGCACAAGCCCCAGGCCACATCCCAGGGTTAACCCCAAACTGAGGGAAAACACACTCCTCTCTTTCAAAGGGTGCCACAGTAGCATTGCTCCCCATGTTCCCCTTGAAGTGTCATGCCAACATTGAGCAAACGGCTCTTGGAAAATCTTGTTGCATGAGTGAGCCTCTGCCATGCACCCGTGCAACCAGTGGTTTTACATCCACTGTGCATCCCTTTACTGTGCCTGAATTCCCCTCCATTGCTCTTTTAATAGAGCTGATTGAAAATGTTTCAAAAACTTTATTTTTTCAAAACCTAATCTTTAAGCAGAAATGTATCTGTTTTGTTGAAAAGCTTTCTTAAGTCTAGCATATAATTTGAGGGAGGTGATTAAGGCACTCATTGGATATGAGAGACTCGGTTTCAGGTTGCCACTCCAAATCAAACAGAGGAGGAACTTGAATCTGGGGCTACCACATGTAAAGTGAGCGGCCTAACCACTGAACTATTGGCAGGTGAATTCTCTTGAAAAATGTTGAAATATCTTGATTTCATCCCAATGTGGAACAGGGAAAAAAAATGTTAATTTTTTTTGTGGGGTGGGAAAAACATGTCCCACCCAGATCTACCTTTTAGTGTAATCTATATATATAAAAGTCAAGTGGTGTATGTATGTATGTACGTATGTATGTATGTATGTACGTATGACAGCGAACTCTTCCCGCACCGTTTGAGCCAGAGACTTGAAATTTGGTACAGTGAGGGGTCTTGGGGTCTAGATGCTGGTAAGGGTCGAAAAATTTTCGGATCTCACCTCTGACGCCCCCCAGGGGTGAAAGTCTTTCAGGGCCAATCACATCGGCTGGGCGGTTAGGTGGTGATGATGTCATAATACCCCCCTCCAACAGACACCTCACTCGCTCAGCTCACCCCTCCCTCCTCCAATGGAACCCCGGAGATCCCTCAGTTCTCTGCCCCTCCCCCCTCCCAACGGAACCCCGGAGATCCCTCCATTCTCTGCCCCTCCCCCCTCCCAACGGAACCCCGGAGATCCCTCAGTTCTCTGCCCCTCCCCCCTCCCAACGGAACCCCGGAGATCCCTCAGTTCTCTGCCCCTCCCCCCTCCCAACAGAACCCCGGAGATCCCTCAGATCTCTGCCCCTCCCCCCTCCCAACGGAACCCCGGAGATCCCTCAGTTCTCTACCCCTCCCCCCTCCCAACGGAACCCCGGAGATCCCTCCGTTCTCTGCCCCTCCCCCCTCCCAACGGAACCCCGGAGAGCCCTCAGTTCTCTGCCCCTCCCACCTCAACCCCGGACTCTATCAGCTCTGTGCCCCCCCCCCACCTGCGAAGGTCCCCGGAATCCCTCGGCTCTGGGCCCCCTCCCCGCCTGCGACGGATCTGAGTTGGGTTTGGTGGGACGGTAAGTGAGGTGGGGGTGTCGGGTTCGGTCGGGGGGGTGAGGTGGGGGTGTTGGGGTTGGTCAGGGGGTGTTGCGGTTGGTGGTGGGGTGAGGTGGGGGTGTTGGGTTTGCTTGGGGGGGTGAGGTGGGGGTGTCGGGTTTGGTCGGGGGGTAAGTGAGCCGGGGGGGTGTCGGGGTTGGTCTGGGGGGGTGGGAAGGTGTTGGGGGGGTGAGGGGTGTGGTGTGGGTGTTGGGTTTGGTCTGGGGGGGGGGAAGGTGTTGGGGTGGGTGCCCAGACCAAACCCGACACCCCCCCCCCGGCTCACTTACCCCCCGACCAAACCCGACACCGCCACCTCACCCCCCCACCAACCACAACACCCCCTGACCAACCCCAACACCCACCCCTCACCCCTCACCCACCCCAACACCTTCCCACCCCCCCAGACCAAACCCGACACCCCCTGGCTCACTTACCCCCCAACCAAACCTGACACCCCCACCTCACCCCCCCCACACCAATCTCCCACACCATATCTCCAAGGTTATAGGGAATCGTTCTGAGTGATGTCAGCTCCCAACAGCAGCCGTGGAAGCTGATGGCTCTACATACCTCAAAAGATCAAGCCTATAGTTTTAGTTGCAATATTATTCTTTTCCTACATTTTCTTCACTTCACCTTATCTATTCTTTCCCTGGTAATTAAAGACCACTACAGTAACCAATAGGAAAGTAGCTCTTACTTTTGCATTGTTCAGTGATGCTAATATTTGCCCTAAGCGGGAAGCAACATTGATTATTAGAGCTGAATATGTGATATTAGAAGTGGCATGTTACATGGAATAAGATGGCTCATAAATGATGATGCATACAAAAATGATGCGTCTTTCACAAGGAAAGGTATCAAATCAATGCATTCTTGAGGAAAAATTGTCAGTAGCTTTATACAGTCCCTGGAAATAAGACCATAAATGTTCCTATATTTTAAAAATAATAATTTCAATTATTTGGATGACTTTAAAGTACATTTCAACTGAAGATAAGTGGTCCAAATTCCATGAAGGTCAGTAGTAATCAAAAGTTGTTATTTTATGCTTGTTCAGTAGCCTATGTGAAATGAGTTAAGTGGTTTCATGTCCCCATGACTAAAAGCACCAATATAATTGGCACTAGTCGGAACCCTTTTTGCAGTTCCAACAGAAAGATGATGGATTGAATGGATATAGAAATTAAACTAACTTATTACTTTCTAGAAATGGGTCCTCCAAGTCAAGGTTGAGCAATATTGTCAAGAGAAGGGAAGCTGGCACTGTGACTATTCATGCTGTATCTTTTCTGTGTGTAAATGGAGGACTTCAGTTTCCAGGGTTATGAATAGCAGCACATTTCACAAGCTCTGCAGCCAATCCTACTCCCATTGTAGTCAGTGTTGAAATTTCCATTGATTTCAATGGTGGAGGCCAAATCCTAAATACATACAAAACTAATATATATATATATATATATATATATATATATATATATATATATATATATATATAGTGGTTTTTTTCATTTATAATTTCAAAGCTGCTTTTATTTTGCTAATCCTAGTGCAGATGATTGTGGTTGAGCATGATTGCCAGAGAGAGAGAGAGATGTTGTGTAACAAAAATATTCTCAACCTTTCACAGATATGGAAATAAATGTGAAAGTCTTTGGTGGGAAAGGCCCCTTTGTCACAAATTACAGTGAATCTATTATCTTTGCTGCAGCTTTGAATGTGGTTATTTGGGGCATGGAGGATGACTGGGACCGGAAGTGAGACAAAAGTTTGGTTTTCCCTCACGTAACATGGAGGGAAGAATGCTGTTTTCAAAGATATTCTAATTGTTTTTAAGCAAATTACATGATTAAATATTTATCTTCATAATTGTAGTCAGATGTTAGATATTCTTATGGAATGAAATGCACATAAAAAGATGATTTGGTGAGCCTGACTTAAAAAATGCTGATACTGTAGGTCTAAGCAGTAAATGCATTAAAGGCTCTACTGATCCTGCTCCTATTCAGTGCATGAAGTTACTCAGCAAATTTATTTGATGAGTTAAGTGAGAGTATACCTTCTAATTTGTTTTCATCCTTAATTATCCATTTATTCTTTTGATTCATATACAGTAATTTCATACTGTTGATTCCCTCTTGACCTTGTGCTTGTAACTGAATCCTGAGAT